>OMNN01040861.1:34971-47779 GCA_900302755.1 Chromis chromis
TATCTGCGAGAGCTGGGTGTTGAAGGTAGAAATCATTAATACCAGCTTAAAGAAACACTCAGGTCACTTTACTATACACAAGGAGTCATGGTCAACCTCAGGAGGGAGCTTTCATTATCTTTTTATTTGGATTTACAAAGGCAGTGTGGGAAAAAAAGTCACCATGGAAATAAAATGTTCAAGTCTTGATACTAAAAAAGTCCACAGAAATTTAGAAAGGAAGGAAAAAGAATATAAACTTTAACATTTGCCACCAACTAAGAGGGAGATGTATGTGTGGACGGTTCATGTATATAAAGATTTTTGAAACCTCTTCATTAAAGGAACAGGTCAACATTTTTACTGCCTTTCTTGTTGAGAGGGAGATGAGAACATTTCTGTCATACCTGTATGATAAATGTAAATCTACAGCCAGCTGCTAGTCAGCTTAGCTCAGCCCAAAGACTGGAAACAGGGACTGACTGTCCACCTGTAAGAAAATCCGTCTACCAGCATCTCCAAAGCTCAATAATTGGAGCATCCGTTGGTTGTTTGGAAACCTTATGGTGACAGTAAGATTTAGGAACTTGTTATCCGTGGTCTTTGGTTTTTATACAGACTAAGTAAATGAGTTGAAACATGTTAAACAGTGAGCTTTGTTGGTGGTGGGTGGATGATTAGTTCCATTGTCGATTAATCTGTCAAGTACTTTTTTAAAAGATTTTATTTTTGGCCTTTTATGCCTTTATTGGAGAGGACAGTGGATAGAGTCGGAAACGGGAGAGAGTGGGGAAGGACACGCGGTAAACGCCCGAGGTCGGAATCGAACCCGGGACAGCCGCTACGCCTCTGCACGTGGGTCACGCAACATAACCGTTAGGCTATTGGGGCACCCCATCTGTCAAGTATTTTTTTGATGAATCGATTAGTTGTTTTATCTGTGGTGAAAAATGTCAATCAGTGTTTCCTAAAACCTAAACTGACAAATGTGTTATTCTGTCCACAACCAGAAGATATTCAGTTTGATGTCAAAGAAGAGTAAAGAAACCAGAAAACATTCAAGTTTAAGAAGCTGTTGTCTGAAAATTTTGACTTTTCTTATTAAAAAATGGCTCAAACTGAATAATCGATTGTCAAAATAGTTGATGATTAATTTAATAGTTGTCAATTAATCTAATAATTGATTAATTGTTGCAGCTCTGCTTGGTGCTAAACGAAGCTAACCGCCCTCATGTTTACCTCTCTAACTCTCAGCAACATGTATTTCATTGAGTGTATTTAAAATGACATATAAAATGATCAAATTGTTTAAAGCAATAACTGTTTAGTGTAAAACAAAAATTCTATAATTCAGTTAGTTAATTTAGAAATCACGACTTGTCCAGAATAATTAATTTGGACTGCTGAGATTCCTGATGATGACATGGTGAGTTTACAGCGTGATGCAGCTTCACGTCTCTAAACAGCAGCATTGAATCATCAGTCAGCACTAATGTGCCCATTAACTTCATCTGAAGAGCAGGATGTTGAGACGCAGACACAAGCGGCTGCTGACTGTTGACAAAAGGTATTTTCTTTGTCTCTCTGTGATCAGATGACTAAGGTTTTGTCTTACCAGCCAGTTAAGTAATGCTTTTCATGGGTTATTCAGGAGGCCCACGTGTTTTCTTTGACATCTACAGATGAATGCAATCGGCCAATTTGTTTTTCATAAAGATTATGTTGTTAGAGGAACCACTGATGCATTGATGAGGCCATATTTGCTTCCTAGCAACCGGTCGCTGCAGCTCTCATGTTCCTCTGTCTGCCAGCCTCCATGATGTCTTTTCATGGTATTCATTGGGTCATTGTATTGTGGACAATGAGGCCTAAATCTATATAATTAAAGGCAGATAAGGCTTAAGAAACATTGTTATCAGATTATGATACGTAATCTGCCCAAACCAAATTTGACTGTCATCTTTTTTAGGGATACACCAGAATGTGAAGACAGGTGATTTCATTAAATCATGTTTCTTATTTCTCTAAATTAGATTATGTTTTTTTTAATTTTTTGTACACAGGTGCCTTTAATCTATTAAATGTATATATTTCAGTGTATTTTATGCACTGTGCAGGCAGGGTGGGTGGTCCTGGAGAAAGTCTTCTGTCTCATTAGCCTTTGACCTTTTCAGTGGTTGTGTATTGGCTGCAGCAACGTTGCCTCAGGTGTGTGGGTGTGAGTGTGTGTGCACGCATGGTGATGTGCGCATTACGCCCTTTGTGATTCACTTGACCTACCACCAGCCTGATACATGTGTTTTCTCTGCTCGTTCTCTAGAAAACTCAACACATGTTAATCTTTAACACAACATTAGCGTCTAAAGCCAAATGTCTTTTATTGCAGTGTTTGATTGACATATTGCTAATTTAACAGTTGACCATGGCAGAGTATCGAACCCCCGAACCCTTTGAATTGTAAATTAACATTTTCTGTAGCATTGATTATTGAAAACAGCATCATAGTGTCTGAAGATCCTACGTTACTTTTGGACTCTGACCTTTGTTGTGCGTCCTATACCCTGTTTCTCCACGTTATCTATCACTTTTTAGGTTAAGTTAGGTGTCAGATGATGACAGAAGAGTTTGCATCAAATGTCTGGTCTGATCATAGACATGTTTACTTATTTGCAGTGCAATATATAGTCCTGCACCTCTATGGAAACAGCACAACCATGGCAAAAAGTACAGAGAACTTAAAAATGTATTTTGTTCAGTATAACAAAGTTATAAAAATAAAACAAAAACAAAAGACACATTTCTTTGATGATGTATTTTATAAAAAATTGAAATAAATCTCAACGTGTACAGCATTTTGCCCAGTGCCCACAGGTGTTAAGCATACTGGGGAGGAAAAATGTTAGAACTTTCATTTTTATTTGCTTCCATACTTGTCTCCTGTGTGCTCTTTGTAAACACAGTCCCTGAGTTTTCAGACTGTTGCACAAAGGAACACAACATTTGTTCTTTTATACAGAATCTGGTTAGAGCCAACAATTTGTTTTTGGAGAAACATAACATATAGAATAAAGTGATTTTGATAAAATATCACAATTCTAAGCTTAGATTTGGTTAATTTTCCTGACAGAATTCCACGTGACACAAGATGAGTTCAAGGACCATCTAAAAGGACAGTTTTCTGGCTCTGATAAATGGTGTCATTTTGACATTTTTTTAACCTCCCTTTCAAACCCACCAGTGGTTTTTAGTGTTCAGAGGGTTTAAACTAATGCATCAAGTTCTTTCTAAAAAAAAGTTAAACAATGTTGTTGGTTTGATGTATTCCTTGGTTATCAGATTATCTGACTAAAGTATTTGTAACTCGAACCCAACCCACTGACTTTAACTAGTTTTCTGGTTTGATGTCTTATTATTCTGAAGTAGAGCCATGTTTCATACTCCTTGTAGCAACCAATAATGTAATAACAGTTTGCCAATAATGTAATAAGTTATTACGTTATTGGCCTAGCATAAAAAAAAATCCTTTGAAAATGTAATAACTGCAGTCGATAATGTAACAATATATAAATAGGACTGCACTTCTTGGAAATAGAAGATTTCTTTTGCAGTTTTTGTGCAGTTTGCTCATCAAAAATAGGCATAGTGGATGGCATAGTGGTCATATTCATTCATCAAGGATACGTCCCATGTAGCTCTCACTCTCCTTAATTATGATTGTAAGGGGGCGCCCCGATAGCCTAGCGGTTATGCCGCATGACCCACATGCAGGCGTAGCGGCTGTGCCGGGTTTGAGTCTGACCTCGGCCATTTACCGCATGTCCTTCCCCACTCTCTCCCGTTTCCGACTCTATCCACTATCCTCTCCAATAAAAGGCCCAAAATAAATCTTTTTAAAAAAAAGTATGATTGTAAGAGCCAATTTGAGAATTATTTGTTGTACAAAATCTTCATTTAGAGTATTGTTTATTTGCTTAGATATGTAAATTCATAATTTCATGTCAACGTCTCTGTTGGATGTTGCATTGTCAAATGAATTTACCACATTTTCTTCTTGGAAAACATTTCATTAAAACCTTTTTCGAACATTTGTCAAGGAAAAACTGTATTTAAATTAGGGCTGGTCCAGAATATTCGAATATTCGTTCGTTGTGGTGGTATTCAAATAGCAATTTTGATATTCGAATAGTCGTGCGTGCCACCGCCGGTCGCCGCCGGTCCGCTCCGCTACCCCCCAAAAACCTTATTATATTATTGGCTGTATTACATTTAAAATAGCCAAAATTATTACGTTATTGGTTGCTACACTCCTAAATTTAAAGTCTCATTAGGGGAGTACTGAACTGCATCCAGATGGGGAAGATAAGTTGCTCTTCAAAGGGCTCTCGAAGACCTTTTTGCTTTAGATTGGGTGGGACTGCTGGTGGGTAGATTCGGTGATATGTTGTTTTTGCAGATGATGCTCAGTTTTCCCAAACTAGGGAATCAAAAATTATTATTCTGGTTTTGGTTTTGAAACTTAGCTGAAACATCATCACTAATATGTGTTTCAAACGACATTCGACTCACCTGGTTTCTTCCCCTTGACCTCTGCTCTATCTGCTGTTCTGTGTTTCAGGCTCTGAGGTATCTCGGGAATAAAGTGCGGCGACAGCGAATGTGGGGAGGCCCGAAGAAGACCAAGATGGAGGAGGCCAGAGAGCTGTTAGCGTCTCTTATTCTCACACATGTGCCTGTATGTAAACAGACTAAACTCTTACATTCTCATTTACCTCCACACAAAATAGTAATAATTTCATATCCTTTCTGCAGGTCAAAGAGTTTAACTTTCGTGCCAAGTGTATTTACTTAGCGGTGATGGTTCGGAGGGTGATCTTAGCTCAAGGCGACAACAAGGTGGACGACAGAGATTACTATGGCAACAAACGTCTGGAGTTGGCCGGACAGGTACATTTCTACACACCTTTCCTCCACGTGTTTTAATTTACTGCTTGTGTTTTAATCCTACATTCAGGTAGTTGTTACTTTTTATATTAAAAGACCAAAACATCAGCTCCTTTATGTTAATTTGTTAGTTTGATCAACTGTAAATGAGCCAGAGTTCAGTTCTGACATCAAAGGCTCCCCGTTGAACTGGTCGGTTATTCATTTCACACATTTGTGTGAAGCGAACGGTGTTTACTCGCTTTTTCTTTACTTATAGAGCTACTACAAAACAAAACGCGCTTGATGCATATTCACAATGTGTCCAGAAATACAGCGGTAACGCTCACATGCCTCAGTGGGAATGGATCACAGCGCTGCACCAGAGGACAGCGGCGGCTCCGGCCCTGATCTCTCACCTGCATCTTTGTTCCTGCCACCTTCTTTTAATAAGACTCTCATTATTTTCCCTCAGCTTTGTTTTTCCCCTGTTTTGTTTTCGAACACCCCCCCACCTCCTCCCCTCTGTATTTCAGCCTGGCTTTGTCAGGAGAGAGATATGCGGTGGCACCAAAATCCCGAGGATGTGGAAGCATGGGGATTTTTCAGCACCGTGACAATAGAAATGCTGCCTTGACTGGAGCGATTGAGCTAATCCGCAGGCCCGGCTCTGATAATGTAATTACGGCTGTCTTAAGGCCTTTAATTTCCCCCCCAACCTGCTCTGTGTAAGGAGTAGGAGATGGGGAGGAGGGGGGGGCACAGAGCCCTCTTTCAATAGGGGGCTTACACACTAACAACGCCAGCAATCTCCTCACTCTCCAATTATGGTTCCCTGACATTCAACTAATTGGCCTGGCTGCGCAACGGAAGCTTAATTTCTTTATTAATTTCAAGCAGCGCTGCCTGTTTGTTTTGATGTATGCTAATGCACAGGGTGGGTGGGGGTTGTGAGAGAGGTTGCCTCCTGTAGGCCTGGCGGAGGAGGACAGGGACCTGGGACAGAGGCCAGGTCAGGCTTATTTGTAAGCCGGCACACCTGGTTATTAAATCTGACGGTAAACGCACCTCAGCACTGATTAGAGACGTGAACAGACGCGGTGTGCCAGAGACGTGAAGACGCAAGGACGGCTGCGTCTCCGACAAGATTGTTTGGAGACTTGACAAGTGAATAAGATCTAAAAAGTTCTCACTGACTGTCTGTGTTTTCCAGCTCTTGTCTCTGCTGTTTGAAGATCTGTTTAAGAAGTTTAATTCTGAACTGAAGAAGATTGCAGACCAGATCATCCCCAAGCAGAGAGCAGCTCAGTTCGATGTGGTCAAGCACATGCGGCAGGATCAGATCACTAATGGCATGGTTAATGCCATATCCACGGTGAGTAAGAGACCCCAAATACACAGACATAATTGAATAGAGAGGATGCACCACTAACCACTGGTTGTTCAAATCTTGATGCTAACAAACATCTGGCACATGATGAGTGTCAGCTCTGTCCTTTAGCTCTGCCTCTGTAGATTGTGCTGGAAAGGAGACAAAACTAGTCTGATGATTTTTTTCTTCATTTTTAACTCTCTGAACTCCAAGCAGTTTCTTGGTGTTTTTTCTCCTGTCACATTTGTACTCACTCATTTTTCACTGCAACTCTACAAAGACACCACAAACTGTTTGACAAAGTTATAATACCAGAAGTCATAAAAATATGAACAACAAAAATGCAGTTTAACCAGATATGTCAAACAAAAGTAGAAATCCTTTGATTACTCATTTTACAAAACTTGAAAAACCTTGGAATCAACTTGTACAACATTTTTCCAAGGTAACTTATACTTTCATACTCCATACATCCACCAATCAGCCACAACATTCTGACCACTGACAGGTGAAGTGAATAACATTGATCATATTGGTACTATGTGGTGTTCTGCTGGAAAACCTTGGATTTTGCCATCCATGTTGATGAGACTTAGACACCCAAATAAACATTGTCCCAGAACAAGCACACTCCCTCATGCAAATGGAAATCCCAAATGTCACTGGCCTACCCCTGCAGGAAAATGCACCCCACCACATGGCAAAAACAGCAAACAATCAGGAACATCTTGAGGAACATGACAATGGCCCAAGATGTTGATTTGACCTCCAAACTTCCTAGACCCCATTCTGATCATGCATCAACAGGATGCATTGGACAAGTTTGATTGACAGAGGCCCCACTGCACAAGCCAGAGTATCCAAAGGATCCACTGCCAATGTCCTGGTGCCAAACCCCATAGGACACCCTGAGAGGTCCTCTTGTCCATGCCCAATGGTTCAGAGCATTTCTGATGACTCAAGGGGGGCCAACACAATATTAGGCAGGTAGTCATAATGTTATGCCTGATCGGTGTATATTGGTAAACTTTAAAGTGGAGTTGTGGCAATTCACTTTACTTTTGTTGCTGTTTGTGGCCATGATTAAATATCTTTAAGTTAGGAGGGGGAATAGTACCAAGTAAGCTAATGTGGTGTAAATGATTACAAGGAGCACTAAATAGTCTTTTGCTGGGGACAGTAAAATTGCTGGTTTGTATTGAGATGATGAGTTTGTGTTTGTTGCATGAGCAATAAAAAGTTAGAGTTTCAGCACACTTTACCACTCAAATTTAGGAGCCAAATGAAATTGAGCCCAGCAGAATTAAATCCTGTAATTACCACTTAAGGCCACAGAGGCCACTGTTGCCGCTGCTCAGCAAAAGTTGCATAGTGTTGCTTTAATGACTTTATTAGTCATAGTAGCAGATTGATGGGAAAGGAGGGAGCTAGAGGGAGAGATGCAACAAAGGTGCCTGATTTAAACCAGGGGCATTGTGGTTCATGATCAGCATCTTAAGCCCAAAGCCACTGGGGTGAACGCACACCTGCTTTTTCCAGACAAACACCTGCAGTTTTCTTACAAAGATGGTTTTGCCCTCACAGGGGACCAAAGCAAGAGAAGAGGAGCAGCTTAACGAAGGCCTCCGCTACTACAGAGAGAAGTTAAGTTTGTTATGACATATGGCTGAGCCTCATTAACAGATAAAATGACAAACCCCTGATTGCCTTCATAACATATTACGCTATATTCTTGAAAAGAGAATGAAACATCCCCCAGCTCGTTAATCAGGGCTTAATTACAATTAAAACAGATCTAAAGAATAGACCTGTCAAGCTGATGGGAGGCCATAACATTCATTAATGCTAATTTAGTGCAGCTCCACTTGCTGAGCAAACATAGCACACACAACACTGCTCCCAATCAAAATGCTGAATCATTTCCTAATTGCTGGTTGTGGCAATGCTAAACGTTTGAGCCGCAACAAGACTGCTTTGATCTTTGATGGAAATCATGAAAAGACTAACTATTATGCTATTGTGTCACATACAACAGGCATCAAATGATTTCGACATCTTACGAGGGCCGAGAGGCCAATCAAGATTGAAAAAAAAATATTCTAACATCAATCACATCCGAGACTGTAGAAGTTTTATGTCTTTACGATGCAGCACAGAAATTCCTTGTACCTAGTTTGAGATCTATTTTAATTAACTGGCATCTTGGAATGGGTAACTGTATGCCTACGCTTATTTTTAAAACGGCTTATTGCCAGCCGACGGAAAATCTTGTTGACAGAAAATCAGTTGACACGGGCAATCATACATCATAGCATCCATTAATTCTCTTCCACTGCACTAGCCTAGCAGTGGGAGTTACTGGAAGACTTTTCATGCCTAAAAACAACAGCCTTCTGTAGCGAGTTCTCAGAGTTCACAGCTGCAATCCTCCCCTTTCCAGCTTCAACAATGTTGTGTGCCCTTTGCATGGCTATGCAGTATGTTAAATGAGATGTGATGACATCACCACACCTGCTTGGTATTTGCAGCTCAGAGCTGCTGTTAGACATGAAGGTCAGACCAAACACTGTAGTTAACCGGGTGGTAGAGAGTTACAGTCTGGTCACAGTCGTGCCAATGACTTCTTCGAAACACTGATTCAGCTGTTTCCTTCAAGAGTGAAATTTTGTTACTGAGCGAAATGGTGCTTAATGATATTTTGTTACCAGGCAACATAAGCTTAAAAATGCTATCAGAAAACACTGGGGCCTGTGGCGGCTGGAATAGTGCTTTAGATATACGGCTCCTTGAGGGATTTTTTCTTCTTCTTACTTTTACCCCATACAGTCCTCATCCAGTGCACTGTACTGTACAACCCTTCCTTCCAACCTGCTGCCAAGTCTGTAGGAGAGCCATATGATAGAGCAGATCGCTACTCACTGATGATTCTAATCTTTGAGCAGCATCTGGGAGAGCAGCCACAGCTATCTGGACCGAAGCCTATACTTATGATATTTTCCCCCATTTTAACTTCAAAGATGCTGCCCTCTAGATCTAAGTGCGGTGTAATTCATCCTGACGGGTAATGTGCTGTTGTCAGGGTTTACAAGAGGGTGAGGGAGGGATGAGGGGAAAAACAAAAAGATGTATGTCCGATATGTTGTTTGGCAAAAAGCACATTGTATGCGAACACGGGGGTATTTTGTAGGATTGTGTATATGTGTGAGCAAACATTGACAACTGCCTCTCTACTTTTACATGAGATGGTTGAACATAAGTGACAGCAAGTTCCTGCGCTGACCTCTGCTCTCCCTCGAAGTGCTCTTATGTGCTCTATTTCTCAACAGCGAACCCCCTTTTTAAGACTTATCCTCCGATGTAAATGCACTCTATCACCACGTAAAATATACATTTACCGCAAACACCGGGCCTTCTCCTGGTAAGCAGCACAGTAAAACACGTCGTAAACATGACTAATGCCACAGCATTCTCGGTAGGGGAAAGAACGGGGTTGTAAATCGATAATCAGATACACAAACGTGAAGATGCATATCATATCTAGACCGTCATGGTGAGAATAACCTCCGAGTGCTCCTAGCAATCAAGCAAGGGAAATGGAATAAACAGAGAGGGAGAAAGTTTAGAAAATAGAAGGCTAAAAAAAAGAAAGAAAAAAAGAAAATAGAAGGCTAAAAAAAAGGTCTCCGCTATATCAAAATCAACTGAGCGCTGTATTGTTCATAGCAACAATGGCACTGAAAAATCAAACGGAACACTGACTGTTGATACTGAACAACAATTTAAATGAATGTGCAGGGAGGTTTCAGGAAACAAAGATAGGCTCCAGCGTCCTTTCTGAGTAACATTTTTTTTCTCCCTTTCAATAAAATGGCCCCACTTCTTTTTATTTCCTCTGTGTTTTCATTAAATTCAGCGCAGGTCTGCGGGGTTCTTTTTCTTCCTTCTTTCTCCTTCTTCTTTCCCCCCATTTTCTTTGGCCATGTGGCAGCCATTGCTAGTCCCCGGCCCATAAAGAGAGACAAATACCCCCGTTCCCTGTCTACTCCCATGTAGACAGTGTATCAGTCAACCAGTAAATACATTTGGGGTAAATGTTTAAAAAGCCTGTTTAGGCAGCAGGAGAATGCAGTGCATCAGGTCTTAGTAAAACACAGCTTAAACGAGTCTGGATTTAAACAGGCCAGATTTATGGCCTTCTTTAAACTGCTCAGAGGAAAAGCCCCCGTTGTAAAGTTTCTAAACGAGTAACTGGACAACTGAAAGATAGTTCTCTGTCTCCGATAAGGAGAGGAAGGAGGTAGAGAGGAATGGATAAGGAAGGAGAGAGAAAGAACAAAGAAGGAGATTTTAGGAGTGCAGAGACAGAAAAGAAGTCCCTGCAAACTTATTCTGAAGGATTCAATATTTCTAAATGAACTATCGATGCATTGGCTCGGAAGCTTAAGGAATAGACTGCTTTTCGCTGAGGAAAGCCTTAGCTCAAACATTTTGATTTTGTCTCAGAAAGGCAAGCAACCCTCACAAAAAAATCTGCAGTGCATGGCTCCGAATGTGCTTTTAAAAAACCAGGTCAGGCACCGCTTGCGACAACTAAGGTCTGGTCCTCCTCATCCCTGCACAATATCACGGCAGCAGAACTGAAAAGCAGGGTGTCAGTGCATACACTCACAGACGTGCGCGCACACAAAAGAGGAATGGGGGCTCAACTGAACAGGGTCAGAGAAAGAGGTTCTGGAGGCCAGGTTTGTAAACCCCACACTCCATCACGCGTGACAAAGGTAACTAAAGGAATGTATACGAGGCTCAGCCCAATCCCTCTTTCTACGCTGGCCTTCTTATCTCTGCAGACTGGGGGAAAACATACCATAACTCAAGAGGCTTTCCACAATTTATTTGTTAGTCTTTGGAAAGAAAATATGGTAAAACACTATCACAGCTAAATCTCTTGGGTGGAAGTAAAATAAAGCTAATTAAAAATAGAAGTGTTGTGGCAGCTTAGAAAATTAACCAGCGTTAGAGTTAGATTTATTGTTTTGGTAGCAATCACGCACGCAAAGATTCATTTTTATTTTTGCATTTAATACTTAAGATAAAGTACTATAAAGACAAATCGTTATAGAGTTAAAACAGCAGCATGAGAAGATGCTTTAATTATCTAGAAAAAATAACAGCATAGATGTAACCAACACCAACTTTAAGAAAAAATACAGCAAGTTAGATTATATTATCTGTTTACACGATACCATTCTATGGAACAAGGAATATGGTGGTTGAATGTTGAGGTTGAAGATGTGTGAAGTAGTCTGGGTCCAAATTACATTAAGTCTAATTTAGGTCCACATAGTTTCCCGCTGTATTGTCTTGGGTCTTCGATCTGTGTATCAAAATGTCTCATATTTGAAAGTTTCCAAGCAAAGTCACTCATAAACATTTCTGGAAAATGTGATTTTTGAGGCAAGAAGGAGTGTGAACTGTGAAGTGTTACGTTTGGTCGACTGGATTTTGGATTCGATGTAATTAAATGACGTCTATTTTTGGACCTGGTCTGACTGACATTATTTATTTATTAACTGATTTATGCACTAATTTCAAGTGGGGATAAAAAAAGTTGTTGTAACAGACATCAAGATTTAATTTAATACAGTTTAGATACTACGGAAATTCTAATTTTACATATATATGGAAAGAGCACAGAGGGAAATATGGTGTATAGCAATAAATAATGTAATAAGTTATTACGTTAACTTGAAAATGTAATAACTGCAGCCGATAATGTAATAATACATAAATACGACTGCGTTTCTTGGAAATACAATATTTTTTTTCAGTTTTTGTGCAGTTTGCTCATCAAAAATAGGTATAGTGGATGGTATAGTCGTCATAGTCATTCATCAAGGATACGTCCCATGTAACTCTCACTCTTCTTAATTATGGTTGTAAGAGCCAATTTGAGAATTACTTGTTGTACAAAATCTTTATTTAGAATATTGTTTATTTTCTTAGATATGTAAATTCATAATTTCATGGCAGTGTCTCTGTTGGATGTTGCCTTGTCAAATGAATTTACTACATTTTTGGAAAACATTTCATTAAAACATTTTTCAAACATTTCTCAAGGAAAAACGATTCAGTTCTCACGTAAAACTGTATTTAAATAACTGGACTGGAACTATAATGATACTTAACTCCAATATATAACATGAACACTCATTTACAAATGAAAAAAAAACAACTGAGGAGTATTATGTACGTTATTGGCTCAAAAACTTTATTACATTATTGTCAAGTTATTACTTTATTATTATTACATTTAAAATGGCCAAAATTATTATGCTATGGGCAGGTATTGCGTTATTGGTTGCTACATGGTGAAAGACTCATAAGCAAAGTAAAAGTACAACAAGTAAGAGACAACCAGAGACACAGACAGAGAAGGTAACTTCATGTTCTTACTCCTGGGAAGAGTGAGGGTCATATACTGTTGTCACTGTAAACACAATATAATGTCCTGTTGACCTGTTGGATACTCTGTGTAAG
>OMNN01040863.1:0-26297 GCA_900302755.1 Chromis chromis
CCCCGCAGGAAAATGCACCCCACCACATGGCAAAAACATCAAACAATCAGGACCATCTTGAGGAACATGACAATGGCCCAAGATGTTGATTTGACCTCCAAACTTCCTAGACCCCATTCTGATCAAGCATCAACAGGATGCAGTGGAACAAGTTTGATTGACAGAGGCCCCACTGCACAAGCCAGAGTACCCAAAGGATCCACTGCCAACGTCCTGGTGCCAGACCCCATAGGACACCCTGAGAGGTCCTCTTGTCCATGCCCAATGGTTCAGAGCATTTTTGACCACATAAGGGGGACCAACACAATATTAGGCAGGTGGTCATAATGTTACACCTGTGTATAGGGCATGAAGAGACACGGTTTTGAGTATGACAATAACTGAATGAATCATAAGCTATGGCCTTCACAGTCACTAGATCTCAACCAAACTCAACACCTCTGGGAGATTTTGGACCGATGAATTAGACAGCTCTCCACCACCATCATCAAAACATCAAATTAGGTCATTTGGTGTTCAGAGACTTGGAGAATTAATGATAAGGGGCATGGAAGCTGTTCTGGCAGCATGTGGTGGTCCAACAACTTACTAAGACACTTTACCCCAGTTTTTCCTTTAATTTGTCACCTGTCTGTATCTGTGTTTTCATATAATTGTTAAGCGGATTTAAAGCAAACTTTTGAAATATCGCAAAAACTTAAAAAACAAACTCCATTAACTGTTTAGAAATGCATAAACTAAGCTATGTAGTGTTGTCAGAAAGTGGCGCTATAGGCTACATTAAGCGTGGCTGTAATAATCATAGTAGAAGAAGCTGAAAACAAAACCAGTTGTTTGCCAATTCGAAAACCTCAGAGAATAACATGAAACAAACTAAATCTTGGCAATCTGTGAGAGAAGAATGCAGTGAGGTCTTCAGGAATTGTTTTCAATCAGGCAAGTTGTAATTATTCTGTCATGTCAGCTGATGTTGGCCATGTGTCTGCTGTCCAGAGGAGAAAACATGAAAGAAGCAGAAATAGCTGATTAGTCTTGTGAATTGTAAGTGTAGAATTTATTCTGAAAAAGAGTTTCATCTCCAATGAAGCGCATTAACTGTTCTTTTTTTTTTCCCCAAGTCAAAAAACACCTCGAGTGAGCATAAAGGTTTTTGTGAAATTGGGAATGTTTTTTCAACAGTAATCGTTTACATTAACTTTTTCTAATGTGATACTTAAGAATAAAAAATTACAAATTATTCCTCTTCCTGACAGGTTCACTTGATTGACTACAAGACAACAAACCAACATGAGTAACAACTGTCCTGTAAACTGCAATGTACCCACAAAGTATTGACGTTGGTGTTTACAGAACTATCTCTGCACCTTTTCGCCAACTTTCTACTTAAATAAAGTTTGTGTGCATGTTGTAATAACTCTGTTTCCATAAAGCATCGTGCATTGCAGCAAACATGTAACACATGTTGACTGAGAAAAAGAGCAGACTTAGTATTTTAACAATCACTATTGGATCAGTAAAATAAAATTCACAATTAATTGTATTTTTTAATCTATTATTTATGAACGCTTGCTCGAATTCACACTCCTTTTATCTGATCTGAGAAAAAAGCTTCACTTAAATCCTACAATTGGTAATTCTGGTTTCTATTTCATTCCTGAGCTGCTGCCTTTGACTGCCATTTAAATTGTGAGATACTTGACATCTGGTGTTAAATCACAAAGAGGGTTTTGTATTGAAAAATTTCTAAAGATATCCACGCTAAAGGAGCAACCAGTCAGACTCTATAAATGTATCCTGAAACCTGCAAAAAACAACCTCCACAGCCTGCTCACATAATAATATCTCTTCCAGCATGTTAACCTTAGATCATAATACACGCCACACAGAGGGATGTGTATTTTTTATTTTTTTAGATACAAGATATTCATTTGGCTTAACAGACAAGAAAAATGTAACTACTTCAACAAGCCAAGACGTTATCAGCACCATTTATTAGTGAAAATGCAAGTCAAGGCGGAATAATGCTTCACCTTCAGCCATGAAAAAGTGAGTGGACGTTGTGACTCCATTAATACGCTGAGATGAACCAGAGCGTAGCACCTCTCCTGAGTCCATTTTTCTCTGGTTAAGTGATTTCCTCCACTCTCTTCTCTCTTCCTGGTGACACATGCATGCTTAAGGGTGTCAGGGGATGGACCTTTGTGAATTACAGAACTCTGCTGTCTCCTGCTTCTCTTTATATGATGTGCTGCACTCAAAAGTATCGCACCATGGGTCAAAATCTATTCAATTCAGTCTGCACAAAAGGTTGTTTTATTCAGACAATGAATGCATGTATGTAATTATATAAACAAGATAACTAGACAGAAAATCTGCACTATAATCCTGATTTTGAATACAGTGAATTAAATGCAAACCGGTTTTGGTGATGATGACAGTTCCAAGTCCTTAGAGATGGAAGTTTTGACTAGCCTGTTTTATGGTTCCTGAAGTACAAAGAAGAAAGACGCTGCCTCCTCATTCACAGGAGTCATTTCTCTGTGAACATTGTGTGACCCCATAACTATGATGAAACTTCCCCTCTGAGGAATAATATGGTCATTCTGAACAGTTCCTGGCTTTCCAGGAAATATTTCCACCATGAAATCTATAACACAATAGAACAAAAACAAGCTCCGGTAAGGTGCTGAGGAAGTAAGCTGTGGCCTATTGCCGAGACATGAGATTGCTTTTGTAGTACAGAAAGTTTAACAGGAATACATGGTATATTGACTTTCTTGCAGGATGAATCAAACAATCTAGAGGCAGCAGACTTTCTTTTGTTATTTTTCCCTTACATGTTATCTAATTTCATCTTAACATGTAACCTTTATCTCAAGGTTTAACACTACATTACGACAAATAGTCTTATGTCAGTGCCTTTTCTCCTTTCCCTATGTATTAAATAACACTTTACTGTGATTATCTGATCATCCAGAAGGCATTGTGCCCCACAGCTATTGCAAGGCAGAAATGGTGATTTCCCACAACACAAATCCAAATCAGAATGTCCTGGTTTCCTGTTGGCCTAACTGTGCTTTATCTTGGCTCTGTGCTTGTTTTCAAAAAGCCTGGAGTGCTGCCAAAAGGGCCGCTTTCCTCATGTCATCTCCATATCCCCATTTGCACATGAAGCCCAAACAGAGTAACCGGCCATAACTCTGGCACAGTCTTGAACAAAAATGAGGTCTTGACAACAAACAACTACGTATCAAGGTGCCCGAGCATTTTTGCAATGAATGGTAAAATGAATGGATGAGAGAGGCTCAGGGACAATGAAAGTCAACCCAGATGGCATTAGTTAGGGGATATTGTTTTCTAGTGGGTCCTCCATGCCTGCTTGCTCCGTTTGGCCAGCTATGAAAGAGATGCAGCTTTCCTTTGGCATCTCTGATGACTGACTTCCTGGAAGCTGTGTTGCGTGAAATGGCCTCCTGTGTATGAGTCGATCTCCTTAGCCATCCTCATCCCCTCACACAAGTCAGCTTCCTGCTGCCAAACATGCAGGCTTTGACTGTGACTCCTAGCAAAACGTGGCAGACGGAGGTGCGACAGGCTCTGTCGATCACAGGTAGCTGCACCTAGTACAATCACAAATAGCACCCCGGTTCACCCACCCTCATTCTTTCTGCAAAACTTGAGGACCAGGTTCAAGTGTAACCAAGGCAACGCGAGTGGCAGGGCATGTGTGGATTTTGGCACGTGGGAAGTCTGACAGGTTTCAGGCTGTGCAGTTCAAAAAATGAGGCGAGCGAGAAGTTGCCCCTGGGGCCTTCACGATCACTTGCACTGGGGCAAAGAGGGCTGCCAGGGCCAATACCACACACTCCGTCACTGCAGCTCCCGCTTTCTCCCTCTTTTTCTCTCCACTGCTTCTAATAACGCTCTAAGAAAACACTTCTATGATCTAAGAAGGGAGTCTTGAGGGACAGGGAGTAGGTGGTAACCAAGGCAACTGGGTCAGAGGGTGACATTACACCCCGGATGGCTGACAGCCACTTATACAAGCATTACAATACTGTTCTTGGGGTTCACTGTGCTAAGTTTGAAATGTGGTGGATACTGTTTAGATTTCTGCACTGACCTGTAAAATCTCTATTGACTGGAGTTCCCATACAAAAAACTATGCTTTTGTCTCGAGAGATGAACTGCATTCACAATGTACCCCTCCTCCTGCACTGGTATTACGTGACTAATACACAGTTTTAGTATTCCAGCTTTAAGCACACAGCATTAACTTCATACAGAAAGCTGTTTTTATACTGCTTACAGTGTTTTGAGGTTCTGAAAGAAAGGAATGGAAAGTGGAGATGCACAGGGGGCACACACAGAGACAAAAAAAATAAGAAAGAGGACAGAAGCAAAGATATTTACTGAATGAGTGTTTGACCTCTGAGGATCTCTGACGAACAATAACATGACCCCTCCACACTCGGAGCTCTGAGTAAACCTCACAGCATTCTGTGTCTGTTATCCGTCTCCCCAAATATTTTCCTTGGCCTGACACATGTTTATGCTCTGATGAACTTTGAGCTGCTTGCTGCTGTGAAGCGGATGTGGAGCCCTAAATTTGCATCTTGACATCCTATGGCAAGAAAATGGAAAGACATGGGGGGTGATCAGGCTTTATAACAGACATTATTGTTAGTCTTTAGTGAAGTGTCCTGATTTCGATAACACCTACAGCAGGGAAACAGATACCCAAACTACGCAAGGCTCCCTTTCCCACCACCTTCCTCTGGGCTCCCACTATGCTTGGACTAACAAGACGAGGCAGCATTCACCCCCTCAGTGGAGAGGGGGGATAAACATTTACACAGGGGTACTTCAGGGAGAAATGAAGGTCTAGTGCTGCGGGGCTGGTGGAAGGATGGATTAGACAGTGCTGACGTGCCAATTCATCAATTTGATCCGCATCAATGGACAATCAATCAAATCAACAATCAGGTGAGTCATTTTGCGGTCATTTCGTTGCTGTCTTTTCTGTTGTGCACCATTGTAAATGAAAGTGATGCTTTTCCCGATTAGGCGACCTGATGTGTGGTCTATAAAATGTCAGAAAATTATGAAAAAAGTCTACCCTGTTTCCTAAAGCCCAAGATGAAGTTGTAAAATGTTTGGTTTTGTCGACAACCCACAGAGAGTCAGTTCACTGAAACCAGAAGATATTAAAATTTAAGAACCTTCAAGCAGAGAATTTTAAACAAATAACCAATTAATATGGATTATCAAAATAGTTTGGGATTGATTTAATAGTTGAAAAAAAATGCAACGATTGATTCATCTTAGCATCTCTAAATATATGTAGATTTTTTTTCATGGGCTTCCTGGGTTATGGTAACCAAGCCCCAAGTAGGGAACCTAAATGGTTTAAGTCATTTTCAGTCTAACTGGGTTAGAATAGGTCTTGGCTGTCTGTGTTGATTTGTCTAATAATTTAAGCAGATCCATGTATGTATGACTAATGTTAGAGCAACTAAGCCTTCTAGTTAGTGTAGGAACTCTAACAGGGCAAACGAGGGAGTTGCAGAAGATGGATGGGTCAACAAAACATCAGACTTTACCACAAGACACCACTGTTCATTTCCAATTTCCAATCTCATTAAAGGTTGTTTTTAAGCCTGATCAACACTATCCTTATTAAGCATGTGACTATGAACTTTCGCTATGCTTGTGTTTGTGCATGAACTTAACCGGAAAGTTAATATCATAAAACAGATTTATTAAACATTTAAGAAGGCACATGATGTCCTGCTGATACCAATTGTAAATTATATGGTTAATAAGGAGGACTTTTTGGGAAAATAACACATGTTGCAACTGTTTATTTGAACCTGCTGGGGTCGCCCACTGTTTATATGAATCCTATTATATTTGGATCAATGCAGCATTAGGTTTGAGTAGGTTTTCTACAAGTCCAAAAGTTTCTACAGAGAAATTGTAATCTGAAGACACAATCTTGGACTTGGGGAAACTGTAAGGAGCTTTAAGTCAATATAGACTAAATAGAATCAGATAAATTAATAAGATATACTGATAATTACCATTTTTTTCACAGTAATGGATTAGACCATCGAAAAGGTATTTTATGGATTCATCCTCATTGCTACAGTACTTCAGTTTCAGTCATTTAAATGCAAAAAAAACAACCTTCCAATGACCCTGAAACACTAAGAATGCCAAATATATGTATTGTATTACAGGATTTCAGGATATAATGCACAGTACTTCAACATGTTAACAGCAGTATAGAAACAGGCTGTTAATGTCTGCTGCTGAACTATGATTACAGCTGTTTACCCACTGGGGCAGCCAAGCTATGTCTGAGTGAATCACACCTCCAGACAAATGCTTTCACACTGACATTTTAGTCCTCTTCTTATGTATGCTTTTTATACACCCACTTCTCTGGCTCCGTCACTTTGTCTGTTTGCCTCGCTCTATCAATGTCTCTTTTTGCCTCTCTCTTTGTCTCTGTATGTCTTTCCATCTTCTCACTCTCTCTCTCTCTTTCTGTCCAGCTCTCCCCCTCCTTCCATCACTCTATAAACTGCAGGGATGATGGATGTCTCTGATTGCCTGAGGCCTCCGAGTCCAGCACACTAAATCCCGAGTGCTGCACGGAGCTCTGTGCCATTAAAACAACACCTACACGATGCAGAAATAGCCGCGTATGATTGCTAAGTAAGCAGAGGTCTGTATGGTCAGAGTAAGCTAGCGTGAGGGATTGTTGAACATAATTGACACTAAATCTATAACAAACACTCAGATTTGTTTTTCCAGTTAATTTTTGTTTACTGAAAATGTTTAATGTATTTGATGCGCAAACTTCTCTGAGTTACAGTGTTGTTGCTGTAAACTTCTTAAAGCTGCAAATAATTTAGGTTTGGCCAATAAAAACCTTATAAATCTCTTCCTACATTTACTTTTGCAACATCCAATAAATGTCTATGGTAATAGTGACATTTTACCATAGAATTAACCAACCAGGACAAACTATAGAAGAGGCACCATGTGCCAAGAAATGCTTTGAAATATGTGGATGCATGGTTGCATTCAAACTTACATCGATGAGGCATAACATTATGACCACCTGCCTAATATTGTGTTGGTCCCCCTTATGTGGTCAAAAATGCTCTGAACCATTGGGCATGGACAAGAGGACCTCTCAGGGTGTCCTATGGGGTCTGGCGCCAGGATGTTGGCAGTGGATACTTTGGGTACTCTGGCTTGTGCAGTGGGGCCTCTGTCAATCAAACTACATCCTGTTGATGCTTGATCAGAATGGGGTCTAGGAAGTTTGGAGGTCTAATCAACATCTTGGGCCATTGTCATGTTCCTCAAGATGTTCCATGTGGTGGGGTGCATTTTCCATGCCATTTGCATGAGGGAGTGTGTTTTCCAGCAGAACACCACATAGTACCAATATGATCAATGTTATTCACTTCACCTGTCAGTGGTCATAATGTTGTGGCTGATTGGTGTATAAAAAGAGGTTACAAACTTTTACAAAAACTGATGACAATGCCATCCTATAAGCCATCAGGCTAGTGTGCCCAAAAATAGTTACAGCAATCAATATTTGATGTTTTTTTGTAACATAGATTTGAGATCCTTTTACCCAGCCCTTGCTGGATTCATGATTCTATGTTTCTGCACGTAAGCTTTGTAAAATGACAACAGGATGAATGGAGGTATCACAAATATCCACACAGGGCTGCTTGCGGCGGGACAAGGCAGAGCACTAAAGTTTGCCTGTGCTGCTGTCACTGACACTGTCCCTGCAGCCCAAAGTGAGAAGACGGGAAGAGGAGAGGGGGAGTAAGATGAGATGAGCGTGGCTTTGAGGTGACGTAGAGTCTTCCATGGCAGACCTTTGTCTGTCTTTCAGGGGCAAAGTCTGACTCTCTGTTAAGCGACGAAAGAAAGCAAGAAAGAAAGAAAAAAAAAGAAAGAATCTTTGCTTTTCTAAATGTCCAGTGAGAAGCACAATGAGGAGGGCCTTGCATCGTATCTTCCCTTCTCCTCCCCCCCTTCTTCTGCAGTGTCCTTGGCTCTGTGTTCCCTCCAGATGGGCCTTGGTTGCTGCAGCACCTCTCAGGATGACATGGGCCCCAGCTGCTTACTGCTGCTGCTGCTATTTCTAGGCCTGTACCCCCCTTCCACCTCGAAGAAACCTGATACCACCTTCAAACGTACACATCTGTCAGGCATCAGGGAACGTACTGTGCATCAGAAGTGCAGGTACAAAGAAAAAATGTGTTTACTTTTAGTGGATGATAATGAAAAGCTGCAAAAACAGCCCTTCAGTGTTGCATTTTTGTGTATAATTTAAAGGGCATCTGTCAAACTCCTTTTAACAGACTACAGGCGGCTGAGCACAAACACACGGAAAAACACAAAGTCACACGGACATGAACAAAGGGTCAGGGTCAAAAGACATAAAACGCCATACTCCTCTAGACTGTTACTCTTTTCTCCTCTCATGCTTGAAATCTATTTTTTGCTTTGTAGTCTTCGTCAGATCCCTGTGGTAGCTGGAAATGAAGAATTAAGACAAGAGCACAAGAAAACAAACCAAGTTGCAACCAAGTCAGCGAACACTGCAGTCCTCCAATAACAACACTTCTTGATAAAAGTCTATTTTCTCTGCACACTGTCTCCACATGATGTTATCATTTTTCTTTAAATTCAATAAAGTCTTCTCTCGCCGCTCAGATGAAAACTGTATAGTTTTGAGATGAGCACACAGTTTTGTGCAAGTTTCCCATATGAGGCCGACTTCTGCAATATGACTTGCTGAAATGCTGAGGATGTGCTGCTGTGAGAGGCTGTTATGAACAGATCATTATTAAACCTTGGGCTTTGTTTTGATTTCCTAAAGAAGAACAGACAATTATCTGCTGAATAAGGGAGACCATTTTTTTTCTTGAGTTAAGAGTTGGATCAAGCTTTTATAATCACCCTCTTACAATTTGCATAGGCCTGTCCTCAGCAAGGCGAGGCATCATACACCATCTTTATCTCCTCCAGGATTTGCAGCCTTGGATGAAAACCAGGTAGGTGACCTTAAGGCCCAGGAAGACAAAAAAAACACTTGAAGCATTTTGTCCCTGTGAGATTGGGAAGGACATGAAAAGGCCAGCTTTTTACCTACGAATACAATGTTGTGCTTTATTTTTATAAAACGGGTATTGTGTGAATTTTTATTTTCCTGAATCTGAAGAGCAAGCCACTTCAGTCAAGTGTTTACTCTCCTTTAAGTGGAATTCATTGTCAAGTAAAAAAGTGTGCACATTGGACTTCTTTATATATCGTGGCAATGAACACCTTCAGTCTAGAGAACGATTCCACAGTGTGTCATATCTCATGCTCCATCTCCTGCTCCAGTATCTCTCTATCTTACTCATTCAACGCATGAAAGACAGGGCGTACGGGACTGCAGTGAAAAACAGAGTGATCCCGCCACTCTGCACCCCAGTGGAGCATAACAGGGTTACACATGTAGAGTCATGACCACATTCCAGCTTGTCTCTAGACCGCTGACACAGGGACATGTCACAACAGTGGCTCTTGGCCCCCAGAGAAAGCTAGACAGCTATACTGTCACTGTTTTGAAAGGGCTGTACTGTAACGTCATTCCACCACCACCTGTCAGATAATGTGTCTTTGCTTTTGTTTTCTTGTCTGTTTTTGGGATAATGCTCTGTTGGATGGCACGGGGGGAAACTTCATTTCCACAGAGAAGAAGGAGATCAGCCATTTAAAGAATGCTGGTAGAGACTTATTAATTTGCCTGAGCATGAAAATAACAGCTTGTGGAGAACTGAAACTTAGATATTCCGGTTAAAATCATCTTTAAAACCACCAAGGTCCTGAATCCCTTTTTAACACAGGTACTATTTAGCAAAACAGTTATGAAAAATGCAGTTAAAAGCCCAAAAAGCACTACTGTGAGGACGTAGCTGTGGCACTTGAACTTGTGTGCATTCAGTAATTAATTAAGTTAATTAAGTGCAAGCACTCATGTGCCTGCCCTGCGGTTATGGAGTGCAAAGTGAATATTTTCTGCTTAGTGATAGTACTCTGTACCAATTGTCTCCCTGCCTCCTGCCACACTCACATGAGAACATGCTCCTCTGGAACAGCAAATGACAGGATGCTGAGCACATCACAATGGTCTTAAACACAAATCAAGGGGCATGAGAGGATAAATGGGAGGCAAGACGTCAAGAGACACACATTATTGCAGCCGAAGATAGCGATAGCGTACAAACTGCAGCTACTACACAACAGACACACCAGTGACAGAGCAGCAGGTGTGGACAAGGACAAGCAAAATATATTTGCAAATTACTATCATAACGGTAAAATTCACTGATAGATGCAGTGTTTAAAAACATAAATACACTGAATTTAAAAAATGTTGCCACTGAACAAACACTGTATAGACACAGCTATTTTAGTCATACACTAATTTCTGCTCAGCATACTGTGAGCTTAAGTATAAACCAGTTGGGAGATTATTTTAAGTGAACATCATGTCACGCACAGTGTGGAATAAGAACGATGCGTCAACTAATGAACATCACTTTCTTCTCCTGTCATCATTTCTCAGGGGCCAAATGATTTGGTGCACACTGAAGTGTTCACCAACATTCAGCAAATTGCCAAACTAACAATAAATCAGAAAACAGCAGGGAGGGTACGCCCAAGACCACTGAGTCAGCTCGAGAAACTTCATGATTTATGCTAGTCTGAGCCATCAATCTTTGTAAGAAAAACAGCAATAGCTTCCGAATCCACACCGCAAGTCTTCCTTCAGTTCTTAGGATCTAATGAAACTATCATTTGAGGTTTTGGTTTATGTTTGGTGGTCAGAGTTTTCAATGGCAAGATGCATTTCCCTGCTCTGCACAACACAAATCCTCCTACTGCAGCATGTGTCCTCTGGGGCTGAGAGAGGCCGTGCAGGCAACTGCAGATGGAGGATCACAATTTCCACATGCTCCACACCCTGTTTTATATAGCCTCTCAAGCTGTTAAAGAGTGGAGTCTGCTGCCAGACTAACTTTAATTACTCATAGTACAGATACGTAGCAGGGATATACTGTTGACATTCATGCGTCTGTGCATGTGCGTAGACCCCCATGTGCAATAAAGCTTTTTCCACCGTATCTGCAAAATCAGACCACAATGCACACTCAGAACTCTTTTTGCGCACCCTGTCTCTCAGGCAGATAAATGAGTGTGATTTCTTTTGACAGCTCGGGTATGGAAATGGAGACACAGGCTCAGAGAGGTGACATGATATAGACAACAAAGTCAAGCGAAGAGTCGAGGAGAACAAGGAGCCCCTAAAGTAAGATCCAAAAACGGGACTCTCACGGCTGATAATCTGTCAAAGGCCCAAAAGAAACTGATGTGACACAACGAGGCATGAAAAATAAAACCCAGACTAAACAAATAAAGACATGCTAAATGAATGTGCACAGTATGCATTTAGATGTGCACGTTGACACAAAAACACCCCTGAAAATAAAACAAGCAACAGTGAGTTTCTTGTGTTACTTCTATGATCTTCAGATCATCACAGAGTTTAGTATTTTGTTGAGCTTCCTAGTACTAGTAAGGGCAAACAAACTAAATCCTGTTTTTGGCACCACCTCTTGACAGGTCTTCAGAAGTTAAATGACAAGACGCTTCAGACGTGTTATGAACTGCATACAAGAAGTCTAGTGTGTCCTTTCTGCTCTGAAACTTGAACTTGTGTGGCCAAATCACCGAAACACAGCAAGAGTGTCTATGATCTTGTACCATGAAAACACTATAAACTGTTTTACCAAATATGTCCACTAAAAGTCAACTTGTTAAAGCTACAGAACCTCACAGGTTGGCAACATGAGCTGGCTCTCAGTATGGAGCTCCTCCTGAAGGCTAAAGGTCTGAGACCACTTCGGAAAAGGCTAACGTGAGGAAACCTAAGACATCCATCTAATCTCCTCTGCATAAATGTAGGAATCCATGACCTCTACCACACCACACAAGAAAACACTTGAGCAACAAAGACAGCAGCGTAAAAATCATGAATCATTAAAGACGATATTAGCGAAAGGGTTGGGTTGGGGAAAGGACAAGTAAAAGGGCAGCAGTTTATTTTTACCACAGAACCTGTAGATAAATAAATTATCAAAAGGCAATTCCAAGTACACTAATAACGAGGGATGATAATTTCCAGTATCCTCTGTGTTTCCTAAGGTTTCTTAAGCAGAAGATAGTTGGGATTTCACAGCAGCTATTGTACATTATGCCTTAATAGAACCAGTAGGTATCCAGCACACAGAGGTAGAGTTGAGGTGTTGGACAGCTGTATTGATACAGCTAGAAACATTAGCTTCCCATTCAGCTATGAAACCTCCTACTGGTTGAGCAGGATGACTAAGGACGACAGGGATGCCTAATGTGACTTTCATTAACGATACGCTACAGGCTAGAGGCTGAGGCAGGCCAAGCCCAAATTGAAAAGTGCTGAAGCATAACTGTGTCGGATGCCCAGTTTCCTAGCCCCATAGTCTGACTGATTGAATTCCTGCCTCGCCCACAGAAAGAATTCCTAAGCTTCGCTTACTCCCGTATCAAGTGGGTGGGTTTGGCTGGTAGAGGTTCTAACTAACCTGCCGTGAACTGCCACAGTCGTGTAAGTAAATGTTAAAGGGAAAGTAGCCCCATAATAAATGGACGCTGTTACAAATATAAAGGAATGTGACTTTTATCCCAAACATGAAAGGCATCATGTAACTGTAAAGCAACCTTAACTAGCTATATGTGAGACAGATAACATACTTTTAATTATATTAAAACATCGACATTAAAAGTCAGCCAAAAGTAGAATTGTTTTACCTTTATGTGACTGGTAGTCCAATTTTGGACCATTTTATACATCTCTGACAACCTATACACCTCTACCTATACATGGTACTCAAGTCAACGGAATAAATGCACAAAAGATCAGATGAAACATGAAGTCATTTGACTGAGACTAAACAATCTATGAGATATGAGATATCTATGCAGTGTTAAATCTATGCTTTGTGAATGAGCTGAACTCAATATGTAGAGTAAACAGTGAAAGCCTTTATTTGAAAACTGAAATTTCATTATGGTGGTATGTTCTTATGATGTTAAAGCTGTTAAACATTTATGAAAATTACATAAATTACTGAGCCTATATTTGCTATATTTAAATATATTTCAACAATATTGTCTACCCGTTTATGCATGTTTAAATTTACAGCCTCAATTATCACTGCTCCCCCTTTATTTCACAAACTAATTAAACTACCCGCAGTGGTCTACAGCTGTTCACACATCAGCCTTCCAGTAGAGTGAAAGGTCAGGACATCGAGGTTTGAAGACGTAATGTGATGCACTCCAGCACAGCGTTGAAAAGCTAAATAAAACTATTTGCGTACATGCAATGACAGGATGATCTAAGGTGTCAGGCTGTAGGGGAGGACTGTAGCTGCTAATTAGAGGTAGGTTCTGATATAAAAGACTCTCCAGCATGGAGGGTCTTGTTAGCTAACAGTCAAACCAGAGTGCTCCGGCTGAGGGGTTGGCTGGCTGCTGCAGAGCAGTCTTCCTTCACTGACATCGATATGGGGCTCCACAGGAGGGTTAGGAAACAATGGTGTTGACAAGCAGTATCAGGCCTAGCAGCATGAAGGCAGGGCCAAACGATTCCATTTCCCAGCCAATTCCATTATCAGGACACACAGACTTTACTAATGCCTGAAAACAAACAATACACAAGCATCCTTCTAATTAAGCCCTTGAGTAGCGCTGCTTAGTGCACCGGCATATCTGTGTTGGATGCCTGCGAACAGCCTGATTGGATTCATCAGCACTTTTAATGTGCTCCTGTTTCCTCCCATAGGCCTCTAAAAGACTACTGGCTGAATTCAATGGCCCATCCAATACACTGCATGTTGAAAGCCCTGAGAGGCAGATTGGGGTATTGAGGCTGTCAGTTATTTCTTTGGGAAAACAGAATCTGACAACAGCCTGTGTTGATGACAATGCAGACTAGGGACGAACAAGCATGTCAAAAATTATCTCAATGTATTGTAATGCTAAGTACTGTGATCATGATTTTTTCATTATTCTCAGTTTTAGTAAACAAACACACCACGTCCTTATTTCTTTGTGCAATATTAACATAAACCAAACCTCAACATACATTTTTTCCCACTCATAGCAGAAGTTCAGAAGGTTATTTTCCTGACCTTGAAATAAACTTTGCACACGCTTTTGATGTTTTCATACCCAGAATAACACACATGACACAAAAGTGGGAGGAGACATGGTCTTTGTTGATATGTTATTTGCATATGAAACACTGCAAGACAATATGCTGGTGTTTTGGTTAAAATTAGCTCTTTGATTTGAGCAGCACAAATCATATCGAATAAAAAACTTGTTGGAAATTTGAACCAGTTAGAGAATACAACAAAATAACCTCAACACATTGCTGACAATCTATAGCTATAGCAGCTAACACTGGGCGAGAGGTGGTGTCTATCGCAAGGCTATACGTGTTACTATGGTCAACAAAATCTAAATAAATAAATATGTTGTGCATTTGGAACACAACCGCTAAAAAATCACACACCTCCTGTGAGAAAGTCTTTTCCCTTTTTCCATTTTTCCTTTACAGAATTTGATGATTACCACAATAATCCGACATGGTTATCTTGGTTAAGCTTTTGATCATCAGTACTTCTGACCATATTTGAAGAAATAGTCCACAACTCTGCTTTTGATGTGTAAACAGGATTGTTATGAAATACTATCTGCATCTAAGTGATGAAAGTCTGCTGCTAAATTGATCAGCTTGGGCCGTAAAAGATCTAAACAGAATATTATTGAATTTAAAGAAGTAATAACTTGAGACAATTACAGAAGAAAGAATAAGTAATACCATTTCAAAGTCAGACCGACATAATGGAGATTTGGAAGGGGAATGGATTCAGTTAAGTCCTACTTTTATTGCATTCTCAAGAGGTTGGAAATGAGAGTAACGTGCTATCATTCTGGAGAGGCTCTCTGTGTTTTCCCATAGATAAAGATGTTAATGACCAAAGGCCGTTGAAGAGTGAGGGGCAAAAAAGAGAGATAAACATAGTGAGCGAAATAACCTAAAAGTGGTCATTTAGTGAACGGCTTTAAAGAGAAGTGGACCCACAATACCCCGAGGTGATCAAAATTAATTAAATGTTGCATGGCAACACACATTCATACTGTCTGCTCCTTTTTAGAATGAAGTACTTTAATGAGGTTGCTTGCTTTTATTTTCAAGATAACTGCTCCCTTTAACACTCCATTTGAAGAGACAGAGAGCGATACACAACAGTGAAGATTCATATCTGGTCTGCTTGTAATTAATTTCAATTAGTAAACTGTGCATCTACAAGGCAGGAGTCTGATCAAGTGCTTGAATTGACAGAAGCAGGTTTTATGTATGTTGTGCTTATCTATATTATATCTGGGAAATTAGCATATGCAGGATGAATACTGTTATTCACAAATCATAAACATTCCTTTAATGCCGAACACTCCATGATTTGTTTTTATGACACATTGTGATCTGCAAAGGAACTATTGATCCAAATTTTTCACAACTAAGTTTTATTATCAGACTATTTGTGTAGGGCCCACACAGCTTCAGAAGCACTGGAGCTATTAAGTGAAGACCTTCATCATTCATTTAAAGCCAAGCTACTGTAAGTACTATTGACCCCCGTCAAGTATTTCAATTTCTGTGATTTTTTTCTGAAGTGCAATGAAGCAGCTTCCACTTCTACATGTGTATTTCCTCAAGGTTCATCTTCAAGTTGAAAGAGCCTCTTTGCAAACAGGGCTGAGCCGAGGACTGCACACTGTGAGTCATCTGGAGTATAGCTATTGTTCAGCTGAAGTACAAACCGCTATGAGCCAACAAAATGCATCCATCAAACTGACTAGTTGTGTTTCCCCCAAAACTATAATTGCCAAAAACATTCCCTTGAGCAACGGCGAAGGTTTAGATTGAAATGATCCACTCACAAAGATCCAGACTTAAGATTTGACTGGACGGACCAGCTCCTCTGAAAGACTGCAGGGCAATCAAAAGCTTTGGAATACAAAACCATATTTTTCATCTGGAAGAGCCTCTCCACTCAATATTTTTTCTCTGTCATGCTTTCATTAGCCGTGTTTCCAAATAAATGTCAAGTGAGTTTGAAGCAAACAGTTGAAATGACACAAAAAGACAAGATAATGCGAATTAGGCTGGTTTCTATTATCTGCTTTGGAGCGAATAAACTAGGCTGCGTAGTGCCATCAGATGGTGGCGCTGTACACTACAATACGCATGGCTGTAATAAACAGAGTAGAAGAAGTCGGAAACAAAACCAGTTCTTTTCCAAGTGCTAAACCTCAAAGTGGAAGAAGAAACAAGCAAACCTCTGGCAATTCATGAGAGAAAAATGGAGACAAGTCTTCAGGAATTGTTTTTAATCAGACTAGTTGTAATTATTCTCTCACGTCTGAAGACAAAGACAACAAAAAAGTGGATACAGCTCATCAGTCTTGTGACTTAAAGGTTTGCTATGTCACAAAATATTTAAAGAAAGCCGTTTTCATCTCCTATGACGTGCATTTTCATTTCAAGAGCCTCTCACATTTTCCGTCAACCTTTTCTAATGCGATCCTACAAAATGCACATAAATGTGTTAATTAAAACAGACATTTTCTATACACCACAGTCCTAAATATACCAGTAACAGTTGGTATAATAAGGTGAAAGCCTAACCTCACATACAGGGAAAAAGTGTGAATTCTACACATATGTTAGTAATGAAAAAACTGTTTCTGTATCTCCTTGCTCAGTTTCCCATCACACACATACAGTATAAAACCCTTTCACCCAAGAATGTGCAGTTCTAGCCAGAGCCTGTCCCTTGGAGTTCACTGTTTCAAGGGGCATCTGAACTGGTTCCCCTGCAAACACTGGAATGGGCGGAAAAAGCTGCCAATTTCCTTTCTTAGGAAACTCAGGAGAAACATAAGCCTTTTCAGTAATAGAGTTGCCTACTGCACACTGGATGAAATATGGGATTGGATTTATGTTGGGTTGGCGACCCCAACTTAGCTGCATCTCATGTGTAACGTACATATTCAATTCAACGGCCCTTATAAGTTTTAGCACATGTATTCATTCCCCCATAGGTGCAGAAGATATGGATACGTTATGCTGTGTCAGGTACTGTGTAGGTTAGAGTGATTATGTTAAAGGTCAGGGTCTTTTTGCACCTTGGTGAAGGAGGAATGTGATAACAATAGAAATTCCCTACAAGTTCGCACTGGCCATACTAATGCTGTGCATTCCTCCTACAAACAATAGGAAAAGAGCAGAAAGTACAGATAGTGAGTGGGAAGAACAAAGATTCTATTCTGTACTCAGGGTAGTACGTGCACAGCAGAAAACGATGCAGAAAAAAAGACAGCCGTTTCAGATTGATTGGATCTCTTTCCAAAAGGTATACAATCATAATGACAGCAAAGTATGCTGTGTGCTGTCTGTATGTGTTGAAGGTCTCCTCCTCCACATAAACACAACACGCTTTCTGTGTGCATCTCTCTGTCTGACTACAGCTAGAAGGGATCAGCCTGGTCCTCCCTCTCGCGCTGCTCTTCCTCACTTCACTAGGGGAGAGATAGTGTAGATAAAAGAGGGCGTTTAAGCTCTGCCACTTGTGGAGAGGTCTCATCTCCAGCCTCAGGTGGTGTTCCAGCACACAGTTAAGATTGAAGGCGAATCACAGACGCTGCTCCAGGCCAAGCTGCTTTCTACAGCAGTACTGGTGTTATACACTTCTATGTGCACAGGCACACAGGAAGAGGGAGACGAACAGAGAGGAGGGATAGAGCACGAGGGCAGTAAACAGAGAGATGATGAACAGTAGGAGTTGAAGAAGGAGGAGGAGGAGGAGGAGGAGAAGGGAGGAAAGGACAATATCTTTATCCATTATAACAAAGACAAAACTGGAGAGGCTTCATGGGATGCCTCCTAAGAGAGTAGGATATGACACACCGCCCGCAAGCAGCAAGGAGCAGGGCATGGTAAAGAAACAAGGCTGATACAAAACACACAGGCGAAAGGCTAACTCCCTCACATTCATCAAGAGGTTCAGATTTGATTTCAAGCCAAACACAAGTCTCTATTCCTTCCTTCCTCGCTCGTTTCCTTCCAGACAGACAGTCGCACAGACAGATACAGTCTATCTCTTCATTCCCGGACTTACATCCTGCTGGCCTCTGCGCTCTCTACAAATCTCTGACAGAAAAAAAAGAGTGCCAGTAGTAATTCCATTGCTCATTATTCTTCATTACAGAAGAGAAAAGCACCCACGGCTAGATCATATTTGCCGTTAACTAAACTTTCGAAGACAATTAGCTCAGGTTGTTAAAATTAATCATTGTTACAGCCATAATCTCGGAGGCCAGCAAAAGCCCCGGCATTTATGGTTTGTTTATTTGAACGCCTCCCGTGGATATCGACCCAGCCCTGTTGTAAACAGCAGGATAAGGCCTTCTACGATCGTTGGGCGGATTTACTTTCTGCACAGGGATGAGCCATCCAATTGTGACCTAGATTAGATGCACAGAGTGCGAAAACACAGCCTCTCTCTTTTTAATGATTACAGTAGGTTTATCTGAACAAACTTCTTATTATTTCTGTATTGAATCAAATGACTGTTTCAACATTTTTTCCTCTGCATTATGAGCATAATAGCTGCTGTCTACATGGGGGGATACGACTTGGAATTTCAGTCATTTCCGTGTCTTGAAAACCCTTATAGCAGCATTCCTGAGCTCTCGCAGTTTGTTGTCATTCCATCGATGATTGACTGTAAACATCAGAGACTCATAGGATCTGATAGGAAGCTCCATTATGCTAATCTAAGCAGTCTCTTTTTCACAGTCTTGCTGAAACAAGCTGAATAAAACATGCTTCAGTCTCCCTAAAATGGAGACATGCCTTCTATGCATTTCTTTTTCATTTTATCCCATCAATGCAATTTTTTTCTGTTGTGCTTTGTGTGCAACTGGATCCTATATCCGGATTAAATTAATTGCCCAACTTCCTTTTTAATAGGCCTTATGGTCTGCCTCTTAGCAGCAACCAGAAACTAATAGCCCTGGTCACGCTGCATGGAAACCATATAAACATCCCTGGCCCGTTTCACAGAAATATATACTTGCATTCCATCACTTTTTTTTCCCCTTCTACTTTCTCAACTCATGAGATGGGTACTTTCTCTTCAAATGCATGGTAGCGCAGCTGAGACCATGATACATATTTATGTTGTTACGCTTGGCTGTTTATGGTTGGTAATTTGCATTAAACCTTTGCCTGGTTTGTGTTGAGAGACGGGACACCTGAGAGACATATGGCTGAGAGCTCTGCCGATATAAGCATGAATATCCCAAACCTGAAGACACGTATCACACGCGGTTCGTGCACAAAAAACACACACACATGCAATTTCTAGGACCCGGGTTAGGCCTCTGAGGACTCTGGTAATACCCTGTATAATACCCCACATCACTTACCAAGAGCATCTGCAGCAGACAGACTCATTTAGAATGGATGTGCTTCAGGCAGCTATAAGGAATTCTATTATTGCTCTCAAAAAACCAAGTATCTATATGGAAATTTGTCTCTGACTAATGTATTGGTCTGCTGCATAGTTACATGATAATTCCAGTGTAATTAATGATTTCTCTGGAAAAGGGATGATTAATGCAGAAACTGGCATTGAGCACATATGAATTTTAGTGCTAAGTGTTGGAATATTTAACAGACATGTAGGTAAATGTGTCTATTCCACCCGAGGCATTAAAAAGACCCCAGAGAGAATTTCATTTTTGCATTTTTTAGTTGTCTGGAAGGCCTCTACTACACACATCTAGTAAGATAACGGCAGGTAACTGTTTTTGCACTTCCATAATTCAATTTGGAATATTGTTTCTCGTTTTGATTATTAAAGCACACAAGCTTAAAATGACAGAATGATTATATTTCACAAACTAACAGGAGGAATACCAAAAAAGGAGAACAGCAAAGTATAAAACAAGAACTATAGGAACAGACTATTGAGGGTAGTAAAGGAGTCTTTTTGAAATGAGGACACATCAGCATAAGCTTCCAAAGTGAGAAGCAAAAAAAGGAAAGTAAAAGACAAATAAAAAACATGCCACAGTTTTCTTTTTGTATAGCTCTTGTTTAGAGGAAGAGGAGTTTAATGAAAAAATTTAATTACAAATAAGTTGCAAGAGTTTTAATGAGCCCAATATTTCAATCATGTGGCTGATAGTTTACACTTAAGGTAAGCTAATCTACTATTTACAATGACAACTACAATAAGCAAGTGTCCAAACAAAATGTTTCCACATAGCTGCCTAGTAAGAGTACGGCAATGCTGCTACAGCATGTGAAAGCATATTTAGGTCCTATAGAGCCTGGGCATCTTTGTTTCTTTGTTTTACTGCCTTAGATCCTCCCCCAAGTCCATTCTCTCTATTTTGCCATCTCACTCACCCCCTACCTCTCCATCACTCTTCTTTCTCCGTCTGTTATTAGCAGTTCTTTAATAATGAACCCTACAGGCGTCCTCTTCATTAGGCAGGCGAGGGGAGAGAGGCCAGCGAGCCAAGCTGACCCTGCTACACTCTCCTCATTGGGGACCTGGCACAGGAATTTTAATAGGAGAGCAACGCAGGCAGGCAGGTCAGTCCTGGAGACACACTGTGCATGCCAATCTGAGCTGACCAACCGGCGTGAACGCAGCAAGTGTGCTGTGCTGCGAGCCTGACAGTCTGTAACGAGCGTGGAGGAAGGGAAGGAAGACAGGGAAAGGATGATGGCAAGTGGGAAAGCGGCGGTAAAGGGATCAAGAGGGACAACGCGGCGGCATTGAGAAGCTATTCAGGTGAGAGGAGAGGAGGGGGATGGAAGGCCAGGGTGACAAGAGCCTGGCGGCAAGACAATCCCCGCAGTGCTCGCCATACTAATAAAGCAGACAGGATTTTGCTAATTGTCTTTTATTTATGCTTAAGCCAACGCTTGCTATGAGAGGAAAATATAAAAACGTGGAAGCAACAAGGGGACTGTTATGAAGCTTGTTAATTGTAATCTGAGACTAAAAATGCCACTGGTGGATCTGTCCCTCAGGAAACAGAATGAGTTGTATTTCATGTCCCCTAAACCAGCCACATGAGAATAAGCTACATAACAGGTGTGAGCTTGCAGTGGGATTCCAGAGCTCCTCTGTTGGGCTGGCTAATAAACCATTCACCCTCTTCCTCCATGCTTAAACAGTCTGCCTTTGAAATACACTTTACATCACCTACTTTAAAAATTCCCTGCCCTAAACAGCACAGGTGATTTGTTGTATATTCACCAGTGGGCCAGTGGATTTTCCTTTTTAGCTCTCTCCCCGCCATGGTAATTGCCACGTCGACCTTGATGTAGATAGGATAAATGAAACATATCCTCTGTCAAGGCTCGGCCATTAGTAGCGCCACAGAATTACCTCATTTCCTCTGTGATCTCTGTAAACACTTTCTGATTCTTTGCATGCCCGCCCATTCGGCAGTATTTCCACGACTATCATGAGAGAGCGCTCCCACCAGTGCCTCATTTCAAAAAGATACTGCATGTGTACTTGGCTGCATACATCAGTCCATTTTTACTATAAATTGTGTAAACGGAGCTTTCAGCCAAGAGCTCTTTAGGGAATAGCTGAGACTGTTTGACAAACCAGAATACAGTTTTGGGGGGGGGGCTTTTAAGATCAAACTCTGGGAAACAAAACTGACAAGAAAACCGAAACTTTGCAACATCAAAAATGTTTTACATAAATTCACAAGAACTCCCATCTCAGAACAGATTTTATCATGTGCAACTAGTTAGCAAATGAAGCTAAAATGCGATAAATGAGCTGGTTTAAAATTTCATCTTTGGGAGACATTTTAATATTTACAGATATGTTCTTGATGGCTACAAGTAATACTGGATCTGGGCCCATCCCTAACTGATTTTGAGGGAGTAAAGGGTTCCAATATTAATATATCAGCCAATGTTCTGTATATTAGGCCTGAACAATATTTTTACCAGATGACTTGAATAACTATTTGGAAGGAAGAAATCTGTCTAGAATTATTAGGGTGATTTCAGAGTACAGTGCATTTGCATAAAAAACACACAAAACCTTTGGAAACTTTCTCATGTCCTGCAACACTGGCAAAGGAATCCAAAATACTGTCATACAGAATTTTGTGGTGCTGATTTAAATGCTCAAAAAACTGGTCACTGTTGACAGAGAAACAGATTTTGGTCAACATCACCCTTTCTGGAGCAGAAAAAAATTCATACAGCTGAGACTGAATTGCTTTTGCCACACAAATCTTTCTTTTCAGTGTTTCACTATTGTTCCTTGTTCATGTTGCTGTGCACATGTCACGCCTACATGTCAAACTCTGTGTCTTGCAAATAAAGAAAAAAAAAAACCCCGAAACGAAACAAAGCACAGTGTATCCAAGAACCCTTAAATGAGTGTAAATGATCTTCTATCAGACAAGACTTCTCTTGTAGATTAGAGATTAGTTATAGGAAATGAGAACCGTGCACGTTTTCTTTTTGCATCAAGCAGCAAAAAAGGTTGTAACATCCTGTGATGTGACTATTGCACATGTGCACAGCACAATGTTGATGCTGAAATCATATCTTGTGTAACCCTACTTAATATATTTACATATAAATACATGCATACAATATGTGAGTGTTATACTGATAAAAGGAAAATTATGGGGTCATTGTTTATTAACCTTCGAGAAATGTTTTACAAACTAGTTAGCAGCTTACCATTAAGACACTGCTGCTGAGCTGTGATGTGCACCCTGCTAAATGTTTTGCAGACAATGCAGAGTATTGTAAACAATGGAGTCTAAGCCACTCTGTTCTGGAAAAAAAATAATTCTATTGGACAACGTACACAGATACCAATATATCTGTGAATGGCCAATATAGGCTGATAATATCAGCAGATTGATATATCAGTTGGGCTCTAATGGCTATATTTATGATATTGTGCTGAAAAACTGAGGCTAAACCTATTTGTCCTAAGAAAAAGCTACCATCCTTACCAGCTGATAGGATACATGGAAACACGAAACACTATTTTGCCACGTAGCTTGTGAACTATAAAGATAAAAAATAAAAGATATAAGATCAGACTGTTCTTTCGACAAAGCCTAGTTTGGCTGTAAATACACATGCGTATTTTCAAACATTATGTTTTTACTTTTAACATTACAAGAGAAAAGACTTTAAGGATTAAGACTTACAATATGTTTGGCAGTCATAATGCTATCTTGGGTAGCTAACCTGTATGTATAAGCTTCAATAAAGAGCAGACAGAGCTGCTAACATTACCATTATGTCTGCCAGCATCAGGATAGGTTTCTACACAATGGACAAAAATACTATAAAATATATGCTTGTGAATTGACATTTTTATTGTTACATGGAAACCCACAATGCACTACTGGTAGTTAATGATAGGCTATAGTTTTCAGCATTTAAAATAATATTTGAAAAACGTATATTAGAGAACATAAATACTGTTTAGCCCATCCTCTTTTGGTTTTATTGAGGGCAACATAACCCACCATCTTTCAGACTCACAGTTGCTGTCCAAGGTCGGAGTCAATTTCTGTGATAGAAATAGATGGAGAGATTTTCTTTTTCCAATTTTCTTCTAATATTTTGCAAAACAGGGTGCACTGAACATCAAAGAAAGCACGCTCCACATTTTCAAACCTAACAGTCACATTTCTGCCTTAGCACTATTGAGCCCAAGATTTGCTTTTCACGAATACCATATTCATATTATGTCAATAAATCTGCAGGAGGAACAATAACAATATACAAACCAGAAAGAGCTAATAAAAATAAATCACCTTTCTATAAACAAATTCTCTTTGACTCTGCTCCATTACTGAGCATCGACTGCGGTTTCCATATCAGAATATGGACTAAGCGGAGTTCTGGTGACGCTGTTCTCTACGGTACATTTTTAGTACTGACAGCAGCTATATTTCAGATTGGATCATACTGTAAATCCATAAATACATCACTTGTAATTGTCCACAGCCTGTCAGTGCCACAATCACAATCTGCTTTGTCATGTGTGGAGGACAGACACTTTAATGAAGAGCACAGTACTGGGCATTCATATTGTTCTCATTTCTTGCCCTGTCAGCTTTCCAAATTAAGAATGATGTTCCTATTTGTCTTGCAGTTTATTTGTTGCAAAATGGTTGATTTAGCTCAAACTAGCACATGGTGTGCAGCTTCCCCCATTAGACCCAAGGCAGTAAATACTGTAGTGAAAACTGTTTTTGAAAGCAAGAAATGGGAAGCAGGTGGACAGAAAAGAAAACACTGAATGCTTTCATTCTTCATGAGATATCTGACTTTTGATCAGAAATGACACCTCCTCTTTCAGAATAACTGAAAGCACAGACAGAAATTCTACTACTTTTAAAGCACAACAAACACTCAAACACGCATTACCCACCCTGAATTTTAAATCTATTAGATGGGACATAATCTTGAACACTGTCTCCAGCCTATGAATCACCCAGTATACAGTGTCTGTGTGCAATCAACAGTGTTATCCTGCTGACAGATCATGGTGGTTGGACATCAGAGACTTTGAAATTGTATTCCAGAAACAAACTTTGATGATGCTGCCCAGATGATGTAACTGCAGGTTATCCATTACAAATGGCTGTGACATCACTCCTGAGTGAGCTAATGGCATCGCCATCAGTACAAAGAGAACATTTTGCCTTTGAACCCTATCAGCAGTCTGTAATGTTGGCAGTGAGGGAGAAGTGCACTTCCTTGTTGGGGTCTTATCACCCACTCATCACCTCAAACCAGCACAAAGCACAAGACTTAATCTTTCATCAAGCCAAATTTAAGAATCAATTCTCCATACTGTCACTGTCATTATACTGTAAAAGTGCTCTAACCTGTAAATAAGGACACTCTAGGTATGTTTATGCACATTTTAGAGGACCTCAATCATCACAGTGCACACTTTTAGCATTTTCAGCTACATTAATGATTCATATCTATTAAAAAGCAGTGATATTGTTTCACCCAAAGTGACAGAAGAAGTGAAACTTGTCGCTGAATGTGCACAAGAAATAAATATGTGTGTGCTCCTGCATATGTAGATGAATGCATGCAAGTGCCTGCATGTGCTTTAGAGTACATATTGTCCACGTGTCCCATCCAAGTCTCATATCGGTTCTGATGCATCAGATTACCCCATCAGAGGATGCTCGTCCAGTGAGGCCATCAGTCCGACACTAATCCTCCTTTGATGAGTCTAGCTACACAGGAAAACCACTGACATTTCGCACTAAGGCCTTCTCCCTTTCCTCCTGCCACGCACGGACGGAACTCAGCTCCGGTGAGACGCTCTTTCATCCCGACCTTGGTGAGATGAGGGTCTGGACTCAGATGACTGGTGGATTAGATGGCAGCTCACAGGAGACAGAGAGACTGATGTCTGAGAGAAAGACTCAGGAGACAAGGCCTCAGGAGCTGGGTGGGACGCAGCCGAGATCCCGGGCCATGGCTATTTAGTCAACACAGAATAGGTTGTATAAAAGGCAAGCCGTTATGCAAATTGTCTAGTTTCCAAAATGTAACCGAAAGGATTACGGTTCACCTTCCTATACAGTCAAAGGTCAGAGTCACTTAACAGAATGTTAAACAACACTCCAGGTACGTTGGCCTGAGTACAAACCTCAGAAAAACACCTTAAAAATGCATTCAGTTTTTAGGTACACCTAGCTAAAACTAATGCCGAGCTAAAACAAAAGCTTTGAGATTAATCCTATCTTAATTAAGATGATAATGCAGGTTTAGCTGTTTTAGAGTAGTGTTAATTCATCTTTATGGTTTAGAGCAGGGGTAGCCAACCCTGGTCCTCGAGGGCCACTATCCTGCATGTTTTAGATGTTTCCCTCTTCCAACACACCTGATTCAAATGATCAGCTCATCATCAAGCTCTGCAGAAGCCTGATAATGATTCTGATCATTTGAATCAGGTGTGTTGGAAGAGGGAAACATC
>OMNN01040864.1:0-10073 GCA_900302755.1 Chromis chromis
TTCCTCATTTTAAACCATCATTACACTCTGATAAAAGGCAGTAGATTGTAAATAACTGCCAGATATTGAAAGTTTCTTCTGAAAAAAAAAGGGTACCAGCACTCACAGGACATTTTCTGACCTTTTTGTAATCAAAATAGGAAAAAAAAGTAGTAGTTTAGTTGTTGATAGGGACCTTTTTGCAGCAAGTACACATATGAGGAACTGATGACAGTGATCAGTAATTCTTTCAGTGTGTATATCGGCAGGTAAATACAGACAGAAAGTGAAGTTATCCTTTAAGATATGGTTAAAGTTGTGGAAAGATTGTGGTCAATGTTGGACATCATATTAAAAGCTGCACAGAGGTGAATGTTTAGACTTATGTAACCCAGTGTGAGAGACTTGCACATTATTACCTTTCATTTATTCACATTCAGAAAACCCACAACAGTACCTGTGAACACTACCACACATAGAAAGGCCTGCTAACACACTGAATTTCTCAATTCAATTCAGTTTTGTAGATTGTGTACATGTTTGTGATTTCCATATGTGTAACTGAGAGTGGACATGAAAGCAGAGCAGATGTAAATGATGAGAGGGAAAGGCTTAAATCACCACAGGCTATGTCTCATACATGTAACCTTTTAACTGAATTTAATTGACAATCAAAAAAACAACACAGTCGGCTATTGTGTTAAAGCTATGTTTGTTTGTGCCCTCAGTGAAAGTAGAGAAAGAGGTGAGTACTCAAAGTAACTTGCGTGTTCCACTCTCATCATCTGGTCCACTTTGCTCTTTATTCTGAGTTCAGCTTGGACTGAATAAACATCTATAACCTACTTGTGTGAAATGCAAGAGAATAGGCAGCACCCCTACAGCATGCTGCATGACCAGCATGCTGCAATGATTTAATGCCGCTGAGGTGCTGAGAGGAGATGGGAATGACTAAGGGCTCCGTTTTAGTGCCGGTGTGCAGCCACAAGTGCAGCAAGAATCGCTACTCTATGCTGATGGAGTGGCAATTGTCCGTTCGCTCCTTTCCTTTGGGGGATTCTGTAGCCAATTCACCACTTTTTGTACCAACAACAACTGAGTTTGTACTATTTGCCACATGTTGTCCCTATATTTAGTGAATACAGGACTATAGATTTGGTTATTTTCATGAAAACACTCAAATCTGACTGGATTAAAAATAATTTAATAAGAAATACATTTTTCATTTTATAAAAGGTAAGACTTACTCAGGACGCTGCAGGAATTTAACTGCAGATGGTTATTGTAAGTCATCAAATCATGAAATGTGCACTATTACGCACAGATTAAACGGTGTCTGTCTGATCCTCACAATGTTCAGAAAAGTGATTTTAGGTTTAAAAAGACATAATCTGTTCCTGTATTCCAGCTACTGTATTCATACTTACAACAATGAATGTCCTGGTTGACATTAAGGTTTCTCTGAGTAAAGCCGCCCAGGATACCCAAAGTATTTCCTACTTTGTCCTGTGTTTAAAGGGTATGAAAGTAGTGAATGTGATTGGCTATATCTGTCATAGCTTCGAACACACCCACCTATGTATAATGTAATGATGTAAGCTTGGTCACCGAATTATCAAAAGTGTATTGGGAGGCCCCAACACACTGTGCAGGACTATGATTTGTACTGCACATTTGAGTGTTAAAACCCAAGCACCTAACTGTTGATATGACAATGATCAGAATGTTTATCATATATATAATTACAGAGACTATCGCATGAAGTGCTCCTCAGTCTCCTTGAGCATAGCACTGTCGAGCAGCTCAGTGGCATAATCATTTTCCAAGTTTACTGTACATTAATGAAGCAAAGCATCAGTGAGAGAGACACTAAGGCTGGTTTCAGTGCACCTGAAGAAATGCATTATTGGAAGTCAGAAATTTGACAGATCAGATGTGTATTTGTCCAAGTTGATACCATGTGGTTGTAAGTGCATGTAGTGAACTTGTGACTGGCACACAGGTACATACATCTTCAGCGACTGGCAGATCAGGGAACTGCCAGGATGTAATGTGATTGCATGCAGTGACACAGAGCCAGACAGAACAACCAATGAGATTCAAACATGTGAGCATGCCTCACATGTACATGTAATGAAAATGTAGCAAAGAAAATTAAAAGCAACTCCAATTTTCTTTTTGGGGAAACGTTCTCATTCAGATTTAAAGTAATGTTTTAAACTTACATTATACTATACTATCTGGAGATTCAGTAGGGTCCTAACATTTTAGAAAATATTTAAAAACTTAAAAAAACAAACAAACAAAAAAAACATTTATTTGATAAAGAGTTTAAGAATTGTATACAGTCTAGTTCCATAATCCACAATGTCACTAGAAATAAATATATAAGGTTGTTTAAATCTTGGGGCTCTAGTAGGATTCATTAAAGTATTGGAGATATTCTATATTTTTCTTTTTGCCAACAAATCCCATGTATAGCCAACGCTGTCAAATACTAAGCTCTTTACTTGGTACCAAAGAGCTCAGTAGTGGTCCACAAGCATTAAACATCAGTGAGACTCATGGGTGGGCTGAGTGGCATGTTGCTTCATTACCATGAACACACACACTGTAGTTCATTTTGACTAAATCCCACACACACCTTTGTACTGTCCAAAAATACTCACTACAAATTAAACTATATTTGTGAGCTATTTTTAAAGATTTGCATTTCTTAGGAACCAGTGAGCTAGGAGACTCACACACTGGGGAGAGAAGTCTGAAAGTTGATTGACAGACAATCATGGGATTTATTGACATTAAAAAACTATAGAATGACCGACCAACATTTAGGACATTTATGCATAGATACTGTATATATAAAAATGTCCACTCACTTGAGTCCAGTGCATTTTTCTACCATTATTTGCTTTATTGTCAAAAGTTAGATGAGAAGTCTGCAACCACTCATGTCTGCATCAAGCTTCTGATGCCAGTAGTGTGTGATTGGAGCCTCCTACTTCCAACACACTGTAGTAACTATGTTACTTAGCAGCATCATAGTTACCCAGTTATGTTGTTACTAACATCACAGACAGCAGCATAGTTAGCTGAAAACCACAGTTAGCTAGCGGCAGACTCTAGAGTCAAGTAGGCCATTTTTTTAAACCTTGGACTGACCAGTTTTCCTGTTCCTAATCTTTATTCTAAGCTTCGCTAACTAGCAGCTAGCTCTAGATTTATATTTAACACACGACTCTAGAGTCTACTGCTAGCTAACTGTGGTTTTCAGCTAACTATGCTGCTAACTGTGACGTTACAGTTAGCAGCATAGTTAGCTGAAAACCACAGTTAGCTAGCGGCAGACTCTAGAGTCAAGTAGGCCATTTTTAAAAAAAAACCTTGGACTGACCAGTTTTCCTGTTCTTAGTGTTTATTCTCAGCTTCGCTAACTAGCAGCTAGCTCTAGATTTATATTTAACACGTGAGAGTAGCATCAGCCGTCTCATATAAATATCAGACTCTTCCTTTAGATGAATAAATCCTACCTATGTCTGACAGGCATGTGTTGGAATCATCATTAGCTTGTATTTAATTCAAGCTGTACTGACTTAGAAGACTCCTTGTTGGTTGATGACATTGTCTTTGTTTTTGGTTTATTGTATGGTATAAGATGTATTACTCATTTTGTACTATTTGTTTGAGTTTAGGATTCTATTAATAATTGTAAACATGACTGTGAACATTCTGCAGCTTGCACATCATATTTTGAAGAGGATTTATTTGATTTTTTTAAGCTTTTCAAGCAAATTTAATATTAATGTTGCAAACAAGTGTTACACACTTATACTCACACACTGCCATTTAAAAGTTAAGAGCTTTGAGGGTTAGTATTCTACACTTGACAAGTTAGTGTGGTATTTTTGGTTAGTACTGTAGATATAGAGGTCATGCCTACTGAAACTCACACATTGTCTTTTGAAGGGTATGAACTTGCCCTCCACCTCAACCCAGCGTGTGTTGAGCTGGAGTTGGCGGGGCTCCACTAGATTGGCGGCTCCACCCTCTGAGAGCTGATTGGCTAAGCCCTGCACCTCCTTAAGCTCCTCCTTCTTCTTGTCGAACTCTGAGCCAATTTCCTATTGGACAAAATGAACCGGGAAGGTCACTTGCTACTGGCTGGGGCTCAGGTAAGCACACAGAGGCATGTGGATGTGCTCAAAAACACATTCACACACACATACATCCACACAGTAACAATTAATAAAAAACACCACATTCATTTACCCACAGGTACACACTCCAACAAGACAATATAAACGGATAAAAGGAACAAGATATCATGTTTGTCAGTCTCAAACATAAATATACACAAGGAATTCATATCCATTCTTGTCTATAACTCCATTTAAAAAAAGGAAGTGGTGCTTAGTTTAGGAGGCGCACACAGCCTTAAGACTTTATTTACACAGAGAAAGAGAACAATCACTGGCCAGTACAGACGACTGAGTACTGTGTGTGAACTGAGCATTGTGGGGCTGAAAAGAAGCAGAGAGCTGTATGGACAGACTAAAAGACAGATGGATGGAGAGACAGACAGACAGACAGACAGGCAGTGTGGAATCTCAGTTGCGGCAACGACAGGTGAGTCAGAGGCGAGCGGGTAAGGCGTCCGCTTAGCGAAATGTCATAGTGATCATCTGAAAGTGAAAGACACACATTGAGAGTCAGAGGGGAGCCAGACAAACAGATGGGGTCCATGCTTTCTCTGTAAAGTCTTTTCCAATTAAGGACATTTCAGCTGGAATTTAAAGGGGCTGCACTAATATTGGAATTGATCTTTTCATTTGTAAGAGGAGAATTATGATGTTTCTTCTTTCAAAGCGTTTACAGTCATCCTTTAAATCTTGGCAATTAGTGATTTCACTTTTCAAATATTTTAATAATCCAAGAATTTTAGATTTATTTACCATTGTAGTTTTAGTTTACCTCTAAAGAAGGACTACACACGTAGTAAGACAATATCAATCTTTTTCTACATATAGAATAACCTTGTACAATATTGTTATTTTTCCACATTCAGAGGCATTTGTGCAACATCTGAATGTCTACATATGAAAGACACTATACAGTATCAACAGTACTTATGTATATTTCTTGCTTAATTCTTTCTACTGATGTCAATGGTTAGATTGTAACCTTGGTTCTCTGAGTGAAGAGACTATCTCTCCACCCAGCTACATATTTCACATGTACAGGAAACGACCCCCCTGGTCGTCAGGGTACGAGGATACTTCTTTGAGACAAACCGGCTTGCCTGGTCACGGCCCTCAGGTTACCTATAAAGCACTTGTGCTGGCGTGAATTCACGGACAGTTTGATCAAAACGTGTCTCCGGGTTCCACCGAGCGCATTAGCTCCGTAAGGAATATGCTGGCATAGAGAAACACAGCTGCAACAGCTGGCTCTGTCAGAAATGACAACATGGCCAGAGGAAAGTGTCCTCACCTGCTGCTTAGCTGACCGGGAACTCTGCGCTCAGCAGGGATCCCACCAAGTACACTAGCTTGCTACATTGCGAGCAATGTGCTGGAAAGGTATCACAGTGATAGTGAATGCCTCTCTTTATTTCAAGGGATACTGGCTTGACCAGGCTGGAACAGAGTATTCTTTCTGCTTCCACCGCAGCAATATGCATCAGGGGCATTCAGGAGTCAGCAGAGAGATGCAGACACAGCTGGAGGAAAGTTTCCTCAACTGCTGTTTAGCTGCTCAGCAGGGATGCCACCTAGCTTGTTAGCTTACAAACCCTCAAGCAATAGGCTGGTAAAGAATCACCGTCATAATGAACGCCTTTCTTTTTTCAAGTTTTGCCGGATTGACCTGGAGGTTTTTATTCTTTTCCTGCTGTTAGCCTGCCTATGAAGGCCACCAGACACCTCTGATGCACAGTGGCAACTTTCCTGCTGCAGCAATTAAGCTGCATATAGACCAAACATAGGTGAAGGTTCCGCAGGCAGCTTCAGAAAACAGTCTCGATCCCCCTGCTGGGACTGGGGCAGACAAAGGTGGCGTCTAGCAACCAATAATTATGCTAAAGCTCTGCCTGCACTTTTATAATGGAGGAGAGACATGAAGGGCTGTCCAAACCCATTACCATACTGAAACCCAGAGCCTTCCAGCACCTGATGATACAGGTGACACAATGGACTCCAGTGTTAGCCAGTTGGGCCTGCATAGCCATAGTTCTGCAGGTGCCCAGAATGGAGCTGCTGGTGCATTAAATTAAGTCTCAAAAGTTAGGCAGAAGAAACACCTGTGCTGGTGTGCGGGTTGCACCTCCACATCCTCCTCAACCTGGGAAGGAGGGGGGCTCCACAAGGTTTTCAAAGGCCGACTCTTAGAACACTGGTTGCCCTGCCAATAACCTCCTCAACATTGCTGCCCACAGGACAGGTCATTGTCTTTGGAGAGAGTCTCTGCATCCTACATCCTCTTCTTCTTCCTACTCCACCTCCTCCAACCCTGGAGGGGGAGTAGGAAGGGAGGCTCGACTGCTGTGGGCTCCACAATGGGGGTGAGCTGGGTGCTTTGCCAGGGCTCTGAACTCTCCCCTTTCCTGTTTTCGCTCTGCAAAGTGCAGAAAAATGGTGGAACCTGCACACTTTACCTCAAAAACTGGGCTCCTCTGGTACAGGCAATATAAAAACAGTCCATTCAAGACGATGGGCTATCTGTGGGTAATAGTGCATGTTGGCGACCCAAACAGCACACACCTATCATGGTCATCATCCAAGGCATGAAACTCCACAACTCACACAAAACTACTGTTCCTGGTGGCTTTCCAAAGTTGAAAAACCACACTATCATACTGTCACACCTTTTCAGGGGGTGGGAACTGACAACAACACAGAGGTTCTCCCTTCCTTGTTTGAAACCAGCTATGTGGGAATTCAGTTAGCTTCATGCTAAGTTAACTTTGTGGAGTAGGTTGCCTTAAGCCAAGAAGGCGATCTGGGATTCATGGTGTCCACAGGGTCCGTCACTTTAACACTTTCTATACATTGTCTGTGAAACGCCCCGCATTGCATTTTGGTAGCGTCGCGTAACGTTTCAAGCAAAGGGGCATCGCGTTGCTCGCTAGCTGCCTGCACCTCATTTGTATCTAACAAAATTTGAACAGGGAAACAGCAATAGGCAACACATAACAGACGCCCAAACCACAACAGGCAAGTGGATATATGCTGTAACCGACACACATACATCACATACAACAATCATTGAATTCACACCAGCACAAGTGCTTTATAGGCAACCTGTGGGGCTGAACCAGGCAAGCCAGTGTGTCTTAAAGAAGTATCCACGTATCCTGATGAACAGGGGGGTCATTCCCTGTACATATGAAATATGTAACTGGGTGGGGAGATGGTCTCGAGACGATAGAGAACCCCTCTCCTGCTGTAACACTGTGGTTTATCTTCAGGTCTATCTCAACTTAGTTTTGACTTAGTCAGTTTTTTTCTATTAAAAAACTCAGCCAGCCCTAGCTGCAGCAATCCACTAGTAGTCATCACTTGTGTGGCTGCAGCTTTAATAAATATTAATTATCCTGCTCTCTCAAAACAATACTGGGATGATTTAATGATGTTAAAATGCTACAAGCAACACAATTTAAGTAGCTTTCTCCACCTCTGCGTTCACTACAAAAGAAAAAGCAGATAACAGCTTCTGCCGGAGTCAAGAGCTCATCTGTAATCATATTTAATATATATGATGAAGATGATGAAGAACAATTATTCAGAAAGTCCTCTTCCCATGTGAGTAAAATTGCAAAAGCCTTGACATGGACCCAAAATATAAAGAAGGGGAGAGAGAAGAGAAATAATGAGAGATGAAACAAAGACAAAAAAGACAAAATATTAAAGACACAGAAAATGTGGGACATAAAGTGGGCGATGAAGAGCTGGGTGATGAAGGAGACAAGCAGAAACCCATGTAGTGTGTGAGAAGAGAGGAAAATTTGAAGATATGATTGTGGATTGAAGTATGTGTGTGGTGTATGTATGTTTCTGTCTGTGCATGTGTTGTCACCTTGACCCTCTCTCCTTCAGGGGGGTCCGGCAGTTGTTCCACGCTGCGCTGGATATCGTCCAGCCAGGCCAGCAGGTCATGTGACTTCCTCCTGTACTGATACCACTGGGGAGCGATGGCCAATGCCTTTCTGTTCCTCAGTACACGCAGATCCTAAGTGAAAGCGCGCACACACACACACAGACAGACACACACAAGAACATTTTGGACACACTGCTGTTGTTTTCATGCGCGATCAGTCTAGTTGACTCTTACATACCTCCATATGTAAATAAGGTGAAAGACATACACTGAAATAGTAAAAACTACAAATAAAGACACAAACATGTACTTCCATGATCCTGGAATCTGTGCTGCTTGGAGCTCTATAGCTTCTTAGTAGGACACACAAGGCAAACTGGCCTGAGGTGAGAAGTCAGACTATGGCTATTCCCAAACATGAAGTGGCAGTTTGTAGTATGTAAGTAAGTATGCCACACAAGAGGCCTTCTCCTGGAGCCAGGTCTGGGGGGTAAACTTCCTGGTGCTACAGAACATGATTAGATGGAAACATAGAAGACTTTTATTTGGGCTGTCACACACACCATTCAGTCTCAGATGAGAAGAAAAAAATGGATTCATTTTATGTAAGACCCAATGCTAACAACGAAGTTTGCAATGGCTCAAGGCTGTCCCATTGTGAAATGAGCTGTGAAATGTCTGAAGGCTTTTCTGGTTGACTTTTTGACCTTTACCAAAAATGAGCAGCTCTGTAGGCTTTGTTCTAATTTGACAGTCAGGCTTAGCCTAAAGCCTGCTCATGCTCTGTCAGGCTTAGCCTAAGGCCTGCTCATGCTCTGTCAGGCTTAGCCTAAAGCCTGCTCATGCTCTGTCAGGTTTGCAGGGATTGTAAGTGAACAGCCATTTTTCAAGCCCTGTGACTGGACCTTTCAGGTACTGGTGTCTTTATATCACAGTCACTTGACACACTGAATGCACTCAGATGTTCACTAATTGTGTGACTTGTAGCACCTGTGTTGAATTAGGTGAGCCACTTTAGGGGGCGAATACTTATCCAATCACTTATTTTACATTTTACATTTTAAAGTCTGAATTACTTAGTAGAAATCAGTTTTCACTTCAACATGAGAGAGTCTGTTCATTCTTGTCAAAACAGCCATGTTGAAAAAAACTCAATAAAAGGCAAAAACTTCCAAGAAGGAGTTAATACTTTTTTCGGCACTCTGTCTGTCATCTTGTCATCTAAGTGTAAAATGCTGCATAACCAACAATGCATGGCAATTAAAACATGGCAACAGTGAGCAACCTGACACACATCGCTTAACAGCAGTATACGTTTTTTATTAGCTAAACAGAGCAAATAAAACACTGTGATGGGGCTTATTGTTACACAATGACACAGATCGATTACTCTGTGTATTTCATTGTGGTCATGTGTGTGTGTTACCTTGACGGTGTTGTACTTGCTGTTGAGCTGGTTTTGTTTCAGTCTTATCTGTTCTCTCTTCTCCTGATCTGGGGCTCTCTTCTGTAGATTCTCTCCTTTCAACAGTAATTCTTTCACTGCTCCTTCCTCACAGTCCTACAAACACACACGTATTGTTTGTAAGTGCACAGAGGATGTGAAAGGAAGGAACAGCTGTGATTGTCCCATTGTGTGAAAGCGACAAACCTTGTCCTCTTGAAAGTCCTCTTCCTTCAGGTTTTCCCCCTGTTTAGCTTCTTCCTCCAGGAGTTCCAACCAGACTTGTGCTTCACTGTGGTACTGCTCGAGCTCTTTGGCTGAAGCTGCCGTCTGCCATGCGCACACACACACACACACACACACACACACACACACACACACGCACGCGCGCGCACGCGCACGCGCACGCACACACACGCACACGCACACGCACACACACACACACGCACACGCACACGCACACACAGAAGAAGGCAGCAAACAAAACAGAGAGCAGAGCAGAGAGGAAGATCAGATTAGAAGAAGACTAAATGTATCATGCTTCTCTAACAAGGTA
>OMNN01040865.1:6304-24522 GCA_900302755.1 Chromis chromis
CAAAATGTATTTTGAGTTTGTATAGATACTATGCACCTTTATAAAATGTCAGATTCACATGTTTCTGTGTCGTCTGAGCATTTTTATTGATTGATTGATTGATTGATTGATTGATTGATTGATTGATTGATTGATTGATTGATTGATTGATTGATTGATTGATTGATTGATTGATTGATTGATTGATTGATCATCTGGGAACCACTATCTATAGCAAATATAGATGTTCAAAGCATCCATGAAGTCAGTAGAATTTACCTGTTTTATAATTTTATGACAGCCCACCTTGTCAGTGTTAAGATATTTCAGTCTGGAACAAAGTCATGGACTCACTGATAAACATATATCGCCATTTCAAGAAACATAGCATTACAATGACTAACATTTTAACCTATTACAACTGACCTAAATATTCTTTATGCATAAAAGTTGCTTCATTGTCAGTCAGCCAGTTTTTTTGGCATGGCATCAAGGCTGATTGTACCCTGCTAGTCTCATCACATGTCTGTTATTCTGTAGGCAATTAAATGTGATTGTCTTCTGCACCTGTCCTTCACTTAACACTGAAGTTTGCAAGTCTCTCTTTCTTTAACTTTTAATGAACCTGTTTATACAAAAACTTCTCAGTAGCATTTAAAAGCAAACTCACCTTTAACTATAACAGGTGGAGGCACTGGCTTAATGATGGCATCGTTCCTGCAGTGTCTCTCAACCCAGACCTGCAGATCTCTGCAGTAGTAATCCTGCACTTCCCTCAGCACCAGCAGGAACTTCTGACTGCTCTCCTCAGTGGCACACACTGTTTCCAGAGCCTGGACAACGGCGTTGGATGGTGTCCTCTCCAGCAGAGACAGGTAGCAGGCAGAGGAAAGCACCTGTTCATCACGCAGCCAACGCAGCAACGGTGCTGGATGGTCACAAGTCCAGTTCAGCAGTAAGTCTCTCTGAGACCGGAGCAGCTGCTGAGTGGAACTCATGGCTTCTGAAAATACTGTCAGACTGTCATGAGGAATTAAGCAAGTACAAGGTGCATTTGATTAAGCATTAAAACCTGTAAATGAATGGTTACCACACTCTGTATTAAGAGCACACTGAAACTTTGACATCACAGTTATCATGCATATACAAAACTACATTAGTACAACATGAAAAACTATAAGGATTTCAGCACAAATGCTACCATGCACAATCATTTAAACACATACCTTGAATAGATGCTGTATCTTTACATTCTATAATGGTTTCAGTCTTGTCTGGTGTTGCTATTTGCAGTCATGAGTGTTGGCATGTAAGCAGTTTGTGTTCTGTCTTAAGGTGCAGGGAGGTGCAGGCAGCAATTCAAGGGTCCATAGTTCAAGTTCAAGTCCATTCAAGTGTTTGTCGGTCACTGTGATTACTCGGTTTTGTTTGTTCCTGCCGAAACAAAGCTATAATAAATGCTAATGACATATTTGTGTATTTGGTTTATTTGCCTAAGAGGAAAAACTCAACCTTTCATTCTGGTTTAAGTACAAAAAGTTTTCCAATCAAACTTTTCCACTTTGTTTTTCTTCCTTAACACAGCTGTGATGACCTACTTACACAAATGTATATTTATTGTCAACAGCACAACTATAAAGTAGCGTCAGATAAAAAAAGTTCATCCTTAATCTGTTTTATTCAACCTTTATTGTCTTTTGGTCGGTCTGTGTCGACAGATCGGATCAGAAATGAGCACATTTAGTGTCAGAGCCTTTGAGGAAATGGCCATCAGCATGAGCATGACTCACCCATTGTCATGTGTTGTCTCACAAATACTTGCTGAGGTCTTTCTTTCCTTTGCAAACAATGTCACCACTTGAATGATCGTTTGAGTCTTTTGTAATGTTTCAACAAGCATAAAGTTGTACATTTATTACAATATCAATTGTGAGGGGTGAGGATAACTCTGTAGGGTGGAATGAATAAAAATAATAAACAAAGGTATTGGAAGTTTCAGAGGAGGTATCAAAGTGAAGTCATCGCACAATGAAACAACCCAACTTCCCTCTCTTTGCCCCTCTGTCCATCCTTCCCTGTCTGTGGCGGCAGAGCAGGGTTGCAATCATGCATGTGGACACCGTCTTCCTTACGTGTCCTCTGATTTTTGGTAAGTAATTAAATTTTTTATTTTTAATGCATTTGCTTCGATTTTTACATGATTTACCCTATTCATTCATGTGCTTACTTTGCCCATTACTGCTGGTATTATCAAAATGAAAACAGTGAAAGATGTAGAAATTGTTATTTTTGTCTGTGAATGTTTCCTGCAGAATATATTGTACACGAGAATTTCAAATATTCACATACGAAAACTATATTTAAAAAAATACAGTCATTTGTTTTGTCCATTAAGTTGATGTCACTGTGAAAATACATATGCAAGAAAAAAATCTAAATAATTGTATTATTTAACTTAGAGTTAGGACTAGTAGATTAGTTCCAGAGCTAAAAGTGTAGTTGCCCTCTTCCCCTTTCTAAATATACATCTGTTGCAAAATTGTTTTGTGTCATATTACGCATTTGCAGACAGTGCAGCAAAATACAGCAGTGCAAACATCTTCTCTTTTCAAATTTAGTATTTATGATGTTAATACAAGTTAATTCAGTTTCACCTTATTGATTGGAAGTTAAAAACTTTTAAACTGGTTTGGGAAATTGCCTTCTCAGTGGTCATAATAAAACTTAAAACATCACAATTATGGGGCACTTATAATTCATCTCACTTAAGTTAACTGTATGGGTATATATCCTGCTAATAAACCTGCTGTCTTTACTCTATAAACTTAACCGTAGAATAAATCACAGTTCCGTCATATTTCTGCTTGCTAAACGACTTTCTGTTCTCCATCGCGACAGCAGCCTTGTGGAGGGGGGTCCAGGCTATGTCTCCTGTTCCCTCAGTTCCCGACCGTGTCCAAGCTCTGGCGGGCTCCTGTGTGGTGATTCCCTGCTCCTTCGCTCCTCCAGCTCCTCGTACTCTCAGGGGGAGGAAGGCGAGGGTGGAGGTGAGGCTGAGGTTCCGAGGTGGTGGTCACTTTTTCCCTCTTCGAAGCACTGCTTTTAACAGCGAGGACAGAGACCAAGTGAGCAGGGATTTCCAAGGCCGGACATCCCTTTTTGGTCGAATTGCAGATGGAGACTGCTCGTTGAAGATTGAAAGGATCAGACAGGATGACCCGCAGGTGTTTGAAATTGCTCTGAAGACAGGTGATGACTTACTCTGGGGGAGGCCATCGAACTTTAATCTGGACGTTATTGGTGAGTGGGGATGGCGGTGCACTGCCTGTTTCTAGTCTTTTAAAGCAATATTTAAGAGCCGGATAGTCTTACTTTTACCAGGTTATAGGACAAAATATTGCATAGGAGAAGAGATATGAGTACTATTGTAGAATATGCAAAACCCAAAATCTAAATCAACTAAATGAAAGGTATACTAATTATATATGTTGCATGTTTAAGTGCAAAGTATTGCATTAATAGTAGATGTATCTTCTCCTGAGGCCATGCCTAACATGACAATAAAGAAATAATAAAAAACTATGTGAAGAAATTTTAGAGAAAGATGGAAAAACAAGAAAAAGACAAATGAAGATGATAAAAATGAAAAAGGAAGGAATGTGCAATCATCCACCATAGATATTTAAATTTAATGGTTCCTACATAAATGTGTAAACCTGGGACACATAATCTATAACAGCGACCTTTGTAAAAGGTTCTGCTTTGTGCTTCTCCTAGAATTTCAGTGTCTTTAATCAGACACATGGAGAAAATAACACACAGTAATGATGGAGATTTCCCTCACTCACAGAAACCCCCGAGGCTCCCGTCATCAGTGGCATGTTGTCGGCCACAGAGGGGCAGCTGGTCACCCTGAACTGCTCCGTCAGCTATCACTGCCCCTCCAGACCTCCTGCCTTGCAGTGGAAATGGGAGCGGGGCGCCCAGATGAACAGCACTGAGCCTGAGGAAGTGCAGACAATCTGCCCGGATCCTCAACGGCTGACGTTACTGGCCTCGCTGTCCTTTACTGTGTCACACCAGGTGAAGCCCAGGCTCAGGTGTGAGGTCAGCTACCCAGGAGCCAAACCATTAGCCACGTCGAAGGATCTGCATGTGACATGTAAGAAAAGTTTTGGTTGTATCTTTGCATTTTTTGGCTCAGTTTACACTTATTTAAATTTTTTCAATGCCTTAGTTTCACCAAAGGATGTGAAGGTTCAGGTCCAGACCTTGACAGTGCAGGAGGGGGGCAGTGCCTTGCTGATGTGCTCGTGTAAAGCTGACCCTCCAGCGTCAGAGTACCGCTGGTCCTACAGTCAACACGGCCGCACCGTGCACCTCCACCAGCGGACGCACACAGTCCGAGTGTTCAACGTCACCCGAGATATGAGGGTCCGCTGCTCAGCTCAGAACCTGATTGGTCGAGGAGAGTCCCGGCCCACGCCACTAAACATACAATGTAATTCCACCGCTAACCTGCCTGCATACATCTGGACTATCTGACATGTGTTTTTGAAAAACAGTACTTCACTGTCCTTTCTTATTATAAGTTTTAAGTTTGTATCACTTCTGACTGATCAGAAATGTATTAAATAACTAAAGGTCAGATAAACATTTTCAAGTTGCCCTTGAAGATGGTGCAATGCAAAGAATGCAAAGGATGCAAAGAAACATAATAATTGTAGAAGAGCTTCAGAAGAATATTTTTGGGAAACATGCTCATTAGCTTATTTACCCAGAGTTTCATGGAAAGACTGACCACTGTGTGCCAGTAAATAAGTAGCTACCACATGCAGCCTGACAGCTCACCCTGCAGAAACTCCAGGAAGTAACTGGTCCCAGACACAAAATAGCTTATACCACTCTACAATACAGTGAACTGATGTTTTAACACCTATGAAATGATAGATAATGTGTAAATTCGTGAGATTTACAGGTGCTGGTAAGCAGATTTAGTCTCTGCTGCTCAGATCCTGGCATTCTTTTTTGCACTAAGCTAAGCTAATTAGCTTCTTGCTGTAGCTTTACATTTACAGTCTTCTCATCTAAGTCTCAGTAAGAAAGCGATTAAGCATATTTTTCACAATTCACATTATTCTAAATCGCCATATACAAAATATGTACAGAGCAAACACAGCAGGGTGAAACAGGATTATAATATCACAAGGTTAAGTGCAACAACCTAAAGAACATAAATCCATCATAAAATGTGATAAGTTTCAACCAAAGTGTAAAACTACATCCTCTCTCTCCCCCAGATAAGCCACTCATCCTCCGGCTCTCCTCCACCTGTGCTGTGGAGGAGCTGGAGCTGCTGTGCCGCTGTTCGGTCGACTCCAACCCCAAACCTGCAGTCACCTGGAGCGTTAATGGGACGGTTCCACCTCACGATTACAATCTGTCAGTAACGTCAGGGCCCGACATGCTAACAGCCACTCTGAGGGGCCATGTTGACAAACCTCAGAGGGTGATCTGCTTTGCTGTCAATGCCCTGGGAAACGACTCCCTGGTTTTGCTGCAGGGAGAAGAAGGTGTGTTCAAAGCGCTGTTTATCCGTACTTGCAAAGGCCTCTTGTTTATTCACTGTAATGTAGCTGGTGCTGAAACATCTGTGCAACATGCCTGCAGCTTAAAAACACAAGTAGAAGAGAGAAAGAGAAAGAGAGAAAAACTGATGCTTTTGTTAATAAAAAGCTTTTACAGAGCATTTTAATATTACAGTCAGTAGATCAAGCATAAAGGACAAGCAATAAGTCTGTAAGGAACTGAGACGTAAAATTGTACTGACCCACTGCTGCTCTTGTGTTCAATATACAGAAGCAGCATATTTGTTGTGGCTGGTTTTACCTGCTGTGGCCGTCTGCCTGGTCGTACCCCTTCTGTCTTTTCTTGTCTACTGCTGCCGAAAGAGAGCTGGAAAGTATGTCAAGCAAATCTGCCCTTTAAATATTCATTCCACGACACTTGCTTATTGCGAAGCTCACATAACTCTCCCGCTCCTCTCAGACGTGTCCTGAGCAGACGTCCGGCTGTGTACCCCGGAGGAATGGGAATTTACCAGGACAGGATGCCTCTCTATATTAACTGCACAGAGGTGACCCATATTTACACCAATGGCAGCTACCAACTAGTATACCAGAACTGCACGCCTCTCTTTGTCCATACTAAGCAGGTATTTGATTAACTTGACCTTTGGCGAAGATTTCCATATATATCCAAAGATCAAAAATGTCTACTTCCTGTATTTGAGGACTGGCAACATTTGTCTCGCTTTTACAGATCCGTCCAATGGGCAGAAGAGGTGGGGAGAGAAGAAGAGTAGGAGAAGGGGGAGGAATGGACAGACGAGCTGGTTTGGGAGTCAGAGGCGTAAGAGAGGTGCAGGGTGCTACTGATGCAGAGACTGCCATCTACCTGGAGATCCTCTGAGCTCCAAGTCACATTAAACTCACATTAGCCCCCAGATTGGTGGTTATCCATATGTTTATGTAGCTTTCAGGCTATTGTATATAGTGTACATCTATACTTGTATGCCATTAGCATTTCACAACCACGCACTCCTATCTTTTGAATAGCCAGTGGTGATCTATCTGTCTCATAATCTCCATATTGAACAATTATCGAGTGTTGGTCTGTGACCTGTATCTTTGCTCTTTTTATAAAAGATGAAAAGGTCTGATAAAAGAGGTTTCATCATTTCATCCGTGACACCACTGAGATCACAAGAACAGACTCTCAAATCTGATGTAGTCTAACCAGTGAGCTTTTCCAGCAGCTAGAGCACAAAGTGATGCTCAGGCGTTTAAAGTTCCTCTGGAGGGAGAAAGACTCCAGCTCAAGCTGTGTCGAAATTTGCAATATTCATTTTATCATGTGATGTGATGGCTCTGTTCTAAAGTTTCACCAGTGTAACTGAAGGCCCATAAAGCACTGGAACTGTTACAGCTAATTAAAATGGAGCCATTTTTGTCACCACTGTTTTACTACCTGTCATCTGCTGTAAATGCAAAGAGAAAAAATAATGGGTATGAAGAAATAACACAGAGAATCCACCCCCAAACTCCTATTCAACCATCTAAGATAAGATAAGATAAGATAAGATAAGATAAGATAAGATAAGATAAGATAAGATAAGATAAGATATATACATAACATAACACAATAGGGGACAACATTGGGCAGCAAAGGGGACAAAATGGAGGGACATCAGTAAAATATTGACTCAGGGTGAAGGCAGGGGACACCCTAGACAGGTCGCCAGTCTATCACAGGGCTACACATAGAGACAGACAACCAAGCACACTCTCATTCACACCTATGGACAATTTAGAATCATCAATTAACCTCAGCATGTTTTTGGACTGTGGGAGAAAGCCGGAGAACCTGGTGAGAACCTACGCTGCACAGGGAGAACATGCAAACTCTACACAGAAAGATTCCAGGCCCAGGCCATGCAGGCCGGGATGCAAACCGGGGATCTTCTGTGAGGCGACAGTGCTAACAACCAACCTACCATGCAGCCCTGATACACAACATAAGTATAGTAAAAAGTAACATTTCTCCAGAAATTCTTTGAAATCTGATAATTCGGCAGTTGTATGTATTAAGGGAGGATGTGGAGAGCTACAGCTACAGATACCTAAAAGTACTGGAGTGGACCACCCACATGAAGATGCTATACGAGAGGGGGCAAAGCCATTTTAACTTTTTAAGAAGTCTGGTTTTCAACATCTACAGGCCTCTTTTGTGCACCTTCTCTCAGACTGTAGTGACCAGTATTATGTTATTTGGCTTGGTGTGTTTGGGAGACGGTGTTCGCATATCAGATAAGAACAGGACTAATACACTTACCAGAAAGGCCAGCTCCTTAGAACTCAAATGGACAGTATCCAGAAAGTGACAAAGATAACACTCTCAAAGCTAAAGTCAGTTATAAAAAATCCCTCACACCCATTTCACGCCCTCAAGGGGATGCAGCTGAGCAACTTCAGTCACAGGCTGATTCCACCAAGCTGCAGGAGTGAACATACAGGAGGTCTAAACAGATGTTACATATATTCCTGAGACTGTTCGATGTGTTAACAATATTTTTTTTCAACTTTATATTATGATGAATTTTTTTTTTTTTTTTTGCACACTCTATATATACAAGTCCTTGCAAGTGAATAGTTGTTATGCTGGAAATGTTTTATGTTCAATGTTAGATGTGAGTTTTGACTAAGACTGAAGCTGCGGTAACAAATTAATTTCCTGCAAAAGATCAATAAACTATCTATCTGCCTAAATAGGCAGTGACTGCACATATTACACACAGGAAATATTGATATTGCACAGAGTTGTTCTATATATGAAAAACAGTATTACTATATTATAGAGCATAGAGCCTTCCATGTGTAGAAAATATTAATATTATACCTATTCTTCTGTATGTAGAAAAATATTGACATTGCTTGGAGTCTTTGTTTATTTTAACTTTCTCAACCAGTACATAGTCTGACCGATTGGTGGCGATAACGCCGGTGATTAAATAGTAGAAGAAGAAGGTAAACGCCCTCATTGGACAGAAATGTCCTTAGCCGGAAGTTGCCTCCCATTACAACGTTTACAGGCTTTTGGTGGGAAAATGAGTGCTCCTTTACGCACGTTTAACTTAAAATTAAAAGCATTAATGTACATTTTTTGGCATTTACTGTAACGACAAAGTAACGGGTACATGTCACGTACGTAACAGTGTTAAATATTCACGCACAGCAGCCCTTTAGGTGTGCTAAAATCATCAGGCTAATCAGGGAAAGTTCACTTTGCCTATTGTTTGCTAGCATGCTATCACGTTAGTCACTGGTTTGTCTCAAGCTGACTAGAAACTAAGTCCATTTTATTGACTTTCTGGAGTTAAAATTACTGCCACTGAAAGGAAAGTTGCTGTGTTTTATTAGCCGGTTACGATAACCGGTTGGTTTATGACTTAACACTGAGTGTCGAGCGTCAACAACATGCCAGAAATCAAACTCAAGCACGTCGTATCCTGCAGCACCGAGGACAATGTAAGTTGTTCTTCTGTCGCTTGAATTACATGTGTTAAACGGGGAAAGTCGCTTTCTCTTTCGTCTCTTAACACTTATTGTCAAGCACATAGCTTAGCACGAACCTCACTAACAACTCTGTTGTAATACACAACAGACACACAAGGCAGACAACCTGCTGAGCTCTGACACCTACAGAAAGTGGAAAGCAGCGAGACCAGGGGAGAAGCAGACATCAGTCATTCTTCAGGTTTGTTTTTGCCTTTTGACTCCCACGAGTGTTAGCAAGCAGTATTTGAACAACGTGTTGCTGTGTCATTGCTGATGTTAAATTTAGTCAGGTTGTATATGTTTACTCATATAACACAAACGGTGAACCACAGAGCTGCAACGATCAATCAGTTAGTTTTCAATTATTAAATTGTCAAATGCTACTTTTCCATAATCAATTAATCTATTTAAGATTTTATTTAAACTGTATTCTATTTAATTAATTAATAATCTCATTCCAGGTTCTTGAATTTGAATATATATATTTTTTCTTAGTGACAGTAAATTGAGTTGCTTTGGTTTGTAGACAAAAAATATATTTGAGCACGTCATTCTGGGCTATGAGAAACACTGATCACCATTTTATATAATTTTTTGGATATTCTATATACCAAATAACGTATAAGTTAATCAAGAAAGTTGTTAACGAATTAATCACAATGGATGTAATGAGAGTTGTAGATCCATTGATAGATATAACAGAATTATTAATAAGTTAGAGAATCTAAATTGCAAGTCTTTCTGTGTTCCCTGTTGACCTGTAAGGTTTTTCCACATTATAATATCACTCGGATGTGTGTGATCTTTGAATCGAACCTGTCCTTTGATAGTCAAGTGTTTCCACACATCTTGCATTTACGAAGTGTATCACTAAATATAAATGTAAACTTATGCATTCAGGTGTCTTCCCACTTCCTGTTTGTTGATATATTTTTGTCTTTTTGGGAAATCCCTTGTCTGCATTGTCTTCAGGGTGATTCCGTCTCCAGCTTACATAAACATTTGGTTCTTTTTCCCTGGAAAAAGTTAATATTTAGAGATTGGGCAGATGTCATGTGCTTGCTGTAGCACTTGAATCTTTATCTTTCTTCACCCACTGCATGAGACTTTAAGAATAAATTGTTATGTTAAATGCAACTTAGGGTTAGTCCACTGACTATATTTCAAATGTTAGACCTCTTTCTGTGGAGTTGTTGATAGAACGAAGAACATTTAAGCAGTCTCTGTCCCAGTTGTTCAGCTTTACAAATCCCTGCTTGGGCATTTAAAGGAATACAAAATAAAACAACTAAAACCATCAATCGTTTGTCACTTTACTGAATTTCATTATACTGTTTTTGTACTTTTCTTCAGGAGACTAAATATTATCAGTTACTGTGTCAGTAAGAAGCATTTGTTCTGTGTCTCCATGTGTATATGTTGTGCGTAAACACTTTTAAAAGTCAGGGCTGATGAAATACTTTTTCTTCATGCAGATACTCTTTAAGATATTTTGTTTTCCATACCTCCTCTAAGCTCTTTTAACGAATGCTGTTTTACTTTTTTTTTTATCAGTTTGAGAAGGAAGACCAGGTGCACAGCATTGATATTGGAAATGAGGGGTCTGCTTTCATCGAGGTGCTGGTGGGCAATTCTTCAGCTGTCAGAGACCAGGACTATGAGGTATTCTCGCAAATCTAACTAAGAAATATCTCACTACCCTAATTAGTAATTACCTAATAATACCTACTTCGATTTCGATCCCTCTGTTTTAGGTTCTTTTGGTTACATCTTCCTTCATGTCCCCCACGGAGAGCCGTAATGGCACCAACATGAACCGGGTGCGTTTCTTTGGGCCCAACCAGCTACAGAAGAGCACAGCTCAGGAGAAGTGGGACAGAGTGAAAATTGTGTGTAGCCAACCGTATAGCAAGGTAAGGCCATTTCAGTCTAGAGAGTGCAGGTCCATCTAATTCTTAGTCCAAATCCGATCATCATCAGCAGCAAGTAGAACATTCTTAGTTTGGAGTAATTGTTTTTATATTATCACAGTAGTGTCACCATACAGTAGTGCAGTAGAACTTGACATGTAGTGCAAATGATTGCCTAACACCTGTAACCATGGTTAGACTGGAAGTGCATTCAGGTACTTTTTGTAAAAATGTGTACACTAATATGTATTATATAAAAAATACTGCATGTGAAATAAAATATAAGATCACGTTTCAAGATCAGATGTCAGGTCTATCTGTTGAAGCACTGTTTGAGTTTGAGCATCGAGACTCTTGCACAGAAATATAAATTTTTTTTGTCTCTGCTTTTTATAGAACATAGCCTATGGGCTTGCCTTTGTTAAGTTCCATTCACCACCTGACAAAAATGATCCTCCTCCAACTTCCTCCCCTGTAAGTAATGCACTGTCTTGTTCCCATTTCATCGTTTTAATTTAGACCACATTATTAGTGCTAATAATATATCTAGGGTTTGTTTCCAATTACCAAAGCAATGATTTTGATACATTGCTATAACAAATATAAACTCTTTTTCTATACCATAAGATACTGCTGTACAACAATTTCTATAAATATCATATCATTTGGGAAAATGATCATGTAAATCGGAAACTAAGTAAGCGAGGCTATGAATCTGACCAGACATTTGTTGCCAACTCGCTATGACACGCTTCAAAAAAACAAAAAACACCCAGAGTTGTTAGGGTCATCATGAAGCTCAGTATTATAAGAATACTGAGTGGCAACTTTGTATTCTTTTCTGTCTGTAATCTTTGTTTTATTGATATGGTTCTCAAATAAATTCAATAAATTAAAATAAAAAAAATAAAAAAAATAAATTCTAAGAAGATTATAGCGTAGAGTTAATCATGAGACTGCACTGGTGTCAGAGCTGTTTACTTTGACGTTAACATATGTAGTATTTATTTATATACATTTTTTCCTTTCGTTTATGCTCTGGTGGGAATCCAGCACAAAAACCTGACAGTGTGTGTAGCACCTTTAATGTGTCCCGTGAAAAACTTTTCAGCTCATGAAATCATTTGTCATGTTGAAACCTTCGCTGTATTAAGAACAAATGCACTTCAGCATTCCCTCCATCTTCTGTTATGACATTGAACTCTTCCTTCTTTTTTCATCAGAAACTGACAAAGCTGGGACAGTTCAGGGTAAAGGATGAGTCTCCTTCATCTGGGCCCAGCCTTCAACCTGGCAGCCTCTTCTTCAGTCGGGACAACGCAACAAAGTCAAGTACTCCACTCAAAGGTAAATCCAGTATTCAAAGTTCCTCTCTGCCTTCCCTAAAACCTGTCTCTGTGTATCAAACTTACATATTTAGAAGTTTTTCCATGAAAGCAATCCCTTCAAGCCTTAAAATGGCTTGGATGCAACTCGACACCTTTGCCCCCTTCAGTATGCACGGATCTATGAAGTCCCTGCCTCTGTGTCTACCTAACCCTCCACAATTTGCCTGTAGCTTGAGTTGCCTACTCAACTTTGACTGCTCAAACACTGTAGGAATGCCTCAATCCTGAGCTAATCAAGGCATTTTTTAATTGATCCATGTCCTACAGGTGTCGTAAATTTGAGTAATTTTCTTGATAAATGCTTTGTTATCAATCAATAACTGATGAATTGATAAGACGGTAAGCACAGTGGTCAGTTGTCCTGTGCTGATACTGCTGTGGTGCAAAGGAATGCTGTCCTAGTTGATCCCAGTGTCTTAAACACATGAACTCGGGCCATAGGTCATTAAGTATCAAATGAGACTTTGTCATGGTGGCCCTTTACTACCTGAACTCGAATGTGCTCTGGTTGCAACCACTGAACTGACTGGAGTCACTACAGCAGGGGTAGCCAACCCTGGTCCTGGAGAGCTACTATTCTGCATGTTTTAGATGTTTCCCTCTTCCAACACACCTGATTCAAATGATCAGCTCATCATCAAGCTCTGCAGAAGCCTGATAACGATCCTGATCATTTGAATCAGGTGTATTGGAAGAGGGAGACATCTAAAACATGCAGGACAGGGGATCTCGAGGATCAGGGTTGGCTACCCCTGCACTACAGTATTTAACGATGAGAGGCTCTACCTGGTGGCACAACCAGGTATGACATCTAATCCACAAAACTTCAAGGGTGTATTATCAAGGGAAATTATATTGAATCAGATCAGCAGAGACTAAATATTGAATGACTTGGATCAGATCGGGGGCAAAAGAACTTCATCAGGACATTCCCTACTGTAAAACTACTCTCTCCTACATGATGACAAGTTGGAATATTGAAGTTATTCAGGTTCAAATAGGAAACAGATTCTAAAGAAAAAGAATGATACAGAAAGTACCACCCTGCAAGTTGACAAGATTGGGTCCTTAGATTTGCTATTTATGAAACCCTTTGTTTGTGAATCTGTATTTTTAAGACAGTCATGGGTACACTGCAGTTTTAAGGGGGTAAATGCTCTGCCATAGGGTTGATTGATTATTTAATTTATGATGTGGTTCTGCCATATACAAAACCCCATTTGGACATGATAACAAGGTTAGAAAATGTGATTTTCATTCAAGGGGAGTCTTTAAATTTACTTACTACTGAATCTTAATTAAGTTATTCCAGGTCCTTAAAGTGGTAATTGATGACAGAGCACTAATTGGGTTTAATCTAAGACTGATTTGGTGTGCCCGGAGACTAGAGGTGAATTCATTGACATTCTTTATGATCAGGCTCTTTGTACGAATAGTTCTGTTTTGTTTCCTCACCAGCCCTCTGCACTTCTGTCTCTTTAGCATCTCCCCAGAGTGAGAAGTTGAGCTATGCTGCTGCTGCCCTGCAAGCAGGTGGCAGCTCCCACTCAGCAGGCCAAGCTTCCTCCTCTAATTCTGCCTCACCACAGGTAGATAAACATCCTTATCATTTTCTTCACAGAAGGACAGCCAGCAAACGAAGCAGTTGTTTTTTTTCTAGATTTATATCACAGGAAAGCTGAGATGGACTCAGAGGAGATGAAATAGAAGGAATAAGCATTTTGTACTTTAGGATTTTATATGTATTGGAGGTTTTAGCCACCTCACCATCCATGGGAATGTGTGTTTTGATGTGAAACCAAAACATGTCTAAAAAACAAGCTTTTGACCTCATAATTGAATTGAGTTTAAATCAGAAAGTTAACCTTTGTTTGTCACTGCACCATCACCATTTCTGACATGTGCTTTATCTCAATCAAATTTAGATTTCACATGATTGTGTCACACTCAGTAATCACTTAAGCTCAGTTAAATTAAAAATGTGTCTGATATACAGCTCTTTTGCCACCTACAGATGGTATTTCAATTGTACGTCATGTGTTCTAGTGGTTTCCACTGCTTGAAAATATATTTGTTCATACATTGTAATCAGGTTTTTTATAATTTTCACTTCATTACAAATCAGAAATCCTAAGATGTTTACGTTAAATGTATTAATACATTACAATCTGTATAAAAAACTTATGTTATTTCTTGGTTGGCAAAATCCAATTGATTCAATGGATTTGTTTTACATATGCAGCAGCTAAATATGTAGCTTTCATCTACTTAAGAAAACTGCTTGAAACACAGGGGAATGACGGTTTGTCAATATCAGCCGCGTATCACTGACTTTTGAAAGAAAAAGGAATAAAAAAATCAATTGGGGTGAGCTACACAAACACATCTATGCCTAAGAAGCAGACTAAAAGTTATCTCAGTGATTGTCGTATTTCCATTTTTCTACAATAATTATTTATTTATGTAAAGAATTGGTAGAATCCTTATTTTTGTATTCTGGAGGGACATTTTATTAGATGAAAAAAAAAGTCTTCCCGCGCTCAGATTTAAGTTTCATTAAATGTGCAGTGTTTTTGTCGGATGGCCTTCTATTGGGATAAGGTAGAATAAAAGTGTAAACTGTAGGAGTCCACTTTATTCTGCTAGTCATCCATCTGTATCCTCCTCCCAGCACATCTGTCAACCAGACAAGTTGAATTTCTTTCTTTCATTCTAATAGCTTAAGCATGAAATACTATTTTACTTTAACTGTACTTTTCTCCCATAGCCACCGGCAAAAAGAAAATTTGAGTTCAGCCAAGAGCGGCAGTCTGCCCCCGGCCCTCCCCCCTCAAAGAAAATAAGCCCAGCTGGCTCACCTGAGGGCAAAGCTGTGACCCCCAAGGCCAAGCCGAGCCCAGTCAGCACACCCAGCCCAAGCACTGCCAAAGGTAAAACAGTGTCTGATTGTTAGAACGCTGATTATTTCTTCACATAGAAAAACTTCATTGAGTTTCACGATTATCTCTGCAGCATCACCAGCACCGAAATCCTCTGAAAAGAAGAGGGAGAGTCAATCTAAACCTGAACCTAAAGCCAAACAGCAGGCTAAGTCCCAGAGCGAGCAGCAGGTCCCATTCAAGCGGATCATGGAGGGGGTGGTGTTCGTCCTCAGCGGCTTCCAGAACCCCTTCAGAGGGGAGCTCAGGGAAAAGGCTCTGGACATGGGAGCCAAGTATCGACCCGACTGGACGCCTGACTCCACACATCTTATGTAAGTAGCTGACACGAAGGGAATAGCCAGAATGTAAAAAGTACACAGTTAAGTTGTCCTTACTTAAACACAAATCACAGGTTACGGATGTGTGACTTGTATGTTGCCTCAAAGGTAATCGTTTGACATTTCTAGAAGTATAATTATTTAATTTGGGAGTTGATTGAGTTGGATGGGAAGATCAATCCCAGTGTTAGTGTTTGTACAGTAAATGTGAAGCCACAACAAACAGCGCGAAACAGCTTTGTCCAAAGCCCACCTACTAGAACCTCTCGGTCACTGATTGGCAAGTTATTTCTCCTTTTTCCGTCTCTGTGCTAAGCTAACCATTTCAGGCTGTAGCCTCCAGCCTCGTATTTATTGGACAAACATAAGACATGTATTGATCTTGTCATATATCCCTCAGCAGGAAAATAAATTTCCCAGAATGTCAAACTATTACTTTAATCTTGTATTGATCCCATAGTTTTCTGTCTAGCATTGTGCATGGCAGTGCTGACACAGTGGAACCATGTTTCTATTTTCTTCTATTGTAGATTTCAGAATTGTTAATGTTAAAGTACCTTTAGTAGTAAAGTCTCTTTTTGCTTAGATGAATGCAACATTAAATGTAATTTTATTAGGTTTTTTTTTATCTAGTGCACTTGAATGTCATTATTTTTATGGAAAGGCACTATCAGCACATCATCTTTAGTAAAATATGATTTTTATTTTCCTAATACATCAAGCTGTTAAGGACACTGTTCATTATCGTCCTTTGTGGACAAGGACAGCTCCGAATTATGGGTCCACAAAGAGATTGTGAAGCGATAAAGAGCTGAAGATAAGCCAAAGGATCCCTACGTGGTAAAACTGCAGAATGTTGGTAGATAAGATTAAAAGGAGATAAGCAGAAAGAAAACTTTATCATTGTGGAGAAAACAGTTTCCTGACAGGTTTCTTTGGGGGAAAAAACTAATATTTTCAGTTGTACAAAGAATCATAATATTAAAGCATGTCATCAGTTGCTTGGAATAGAAATATTGACTCAGGTATAAGGACATTTAAGCTGAGTGATCCGATATGGACAATGTTAATATCATGATGATAATAGTAAGTAAAGACAATAAATGATCACATTACCCTATCTTTAAAGTTACTATTAAATGATACTTTCCTATTTGTTCCAGAGATGTTCTTTCATGAGATAGTTTATCTCTTGTTGGTAGTATCTCTCTGCTGTCAGAGCAGTGATGTAACCACGTGTGTCTGTTTGTGTGCATGTGGTTACACATCTGTTTCGGTCTATCAATCTCCAGCTGTGCCTTCGCCAACACCCCCAAGTACAGCCAGGTGAAATCAGCAGGTGGCATCATCGTACGCAAGGAATGGGTGATGGACTGCCACAAGAGGAAACAGAAGATCTCCTATAAAGGGTAAGAGAGGGTGACGAAGTGGAAAGAGATGCTGATATGGTATTAATGGTGAAATTAAACTACACTGGATTAGATCTTCACACCTGTAGAGATGACTGTGCTTCCTGGTCACAGAAACAGCTGGATGGGATTCAATATCTTGTTTTACATGGCAACAGTCTGGGTGTAGAATGTAATATATGTCCATTGTATGAATCCATATCTGATTAACACTTTCACTTAAGGCATGTCTGAACCTTGACATGGTCCGTGCACAGCACTCGCACTGATTGAAGCGTCCAAAAATAAAAATCTCACCGCAGTGTTGCCCACTTGCTACAGAGAACATTGTAACCTTGAGCAAATGATCCCTGCTGTGATCACAAATTCAACCCACCCAGCTCCAGCGGCTCTCTAATTATATACCTCATTATAGGGGGGAGCTTTTGCAGCATCAAGGTCTTCTGTCATCGCTCCACACAAGTTTGTGTCTACTGAATAATGTAGAGCTGAATGCTCATCTCAGAAAACCGAAGGCCCAACTTAATTGGAATTCTACTGTACTTTATTGCAAGAAGCTTTGCTTTGTCATTTAACGATTTCTTTCATGCTTGCTACTTTCGTAATGATTGTGTCTGGCTGGAATATGAATCAGTTTCTAACCAGTCTAGGTCATCTAGGGTTACTGACCTCATTAGTGTCAGATGTCTTTTAATATAATTCAAATATAGGAACAACAATATAGAGGTCTGCAGGGTTCCCGCGGGTCCTTAAAAAGTCTTAAAATGTCTTAAATTAAAATCCTGGTAATTAAGGTCTTAAATTGTCTTAAATTTACCATAAATTTGCTGTAGGTATTAAATTTCCAGACGATGCATTTAATGCCTATAGGAAAGCACTGTGGCCCGCCGAGGCAAAATTTTCTGCCTCGAAGCTTCGTTTATTCCACCATATACTAAACTATATATGCACGTTACAACGCGGATGTCAACGGACACGGCAGCAGCGCCGCCTCCTCGCTCTGAAACCCTTCATTTCAATCGCTGCACCAGCAACGGCCTGCCGCTGCGCCGAGCAAAGCGCGAGCACAACGCAGCGCAGGTTGGAGAGACGAAGGCTCCCCGCGGTCAAAGTTCCTCCGCGCTATGACGTAGGAACGTGCATCTCACCTGCACGGA
>OMNN01040867.1:3971-24661 GCA_900302755.1 Chromis chromis
GCATTATTCTGGTAGTTTGCAGATTGTTGAGACTTGTAGACTTAAACCCAACAAATCTGCAAATACTTAGTTAAATCTGCAAGTGGTTGACAGTACTGTGGTGGACATTTGAGCCTTTTGCACAAGTAGACCTTCACTGAGGAAATTATTCATGATTCATTGTTTCTTTGCATTTCACTAGATGGTGTTCAAATCCCAAATCTTTAAATAATAATAATAAAAAAAAGGTGAAAGGACACCATTTTGTGTTATATTTGTTAAACTCAATTCAATTAAATTTTATTTATATAGTGCATATTTATAACGCACGTCATCACATAGCGCTTATCATCATAAGGAAGAATAATACAGGAAACAGAAAACCCAACAATCCAAATCGCTTATGGATTCCCTATAAGCAAGCAGTCCGCAACGGTGGGAAGGAACTAAAAAAAACCCTAGGATAGGGAGGGGAAAAAAAACCTCCGACAGAACCAGGCTCAGGGAGGGCGGCCATCTGCCTCGACTAAATGAAGGTACAAATACATTAGTTTCACCAGATTACATTTATGTTCAATGAATGAGCAAACAAATACTTAACTCTAATAAATGCAACACAAAATATGAGTCTCGCATCTGTATACTGTTCTATTTCTACAAAGCATTTGGAGGCCCCAGATCCTCATGCACCCATGCAAATCTTTGGGGACTCAATGCATTTGGACGGACAGTGCAGGGACATGACCAAATAAGCCAGTCTCATCCTTGTGAGTGAAATGTCAATGCAGGTGGAGGCGGGGGTGATTGATGGTGGGAGGGACACCGCGAGAAATGTAGGACAGATGTCAATGAGCCATCACAGAGAGAGGTGTTAGTCAGGGTGACACTGGTGGCCTTCAATAGAGGACGTTTGAATAAATATAGTGGGCTATTTTAGGAGTGGGATCGAGATGTATTGTGATTTGGACAAGAGGCAAATTCTCAAAATCCAAAATAGTATTGATGAGAGCTGCGATGATATCCAGCTTGATGTCATTCATGCATGGCCTGTACGTGATATTTCACTGGATTTCAGTCTCTAAATTATCTGTGCAATCTCACACATGCTAGATCTTCCTTGAGCAAACAAACCTTTTAATATGCAGCCGTGATAAAGGGTTTGAACCAAACGTTTCAGTATGTCTTTATTTTGGTAAGTACCGGATATCTATGGGATTTGGGAACAACGAAGTTAACTCCACCGATATTCCAGAAAATCCACAAGCACTGGGATATAGACAGAGTAGAAACCATTAAAAAAAGGAATCCAATCTTTGAATAATGATAAACTCTAGCCCAATGCATAAGGTTTCCTGCCAACTTCCACTGTATCATCTACTTTTAAGTACCTGGAGGGACCAATAAGTACTTAATAACTACCTCATTCGGATAATGAAATGATGCTATCTATCATGGGTTGTATTATAGTACTGTGTGAGTTTTGAACATGTCATTTAAACAGATTATTTCAGCCTCATAAATTTGACTCAGTCATATATTAAGCGTAAGAAATACACTCAGTGGCTACTTTACTGGGTACATATGTGCTATGTAATGCAATCCAATACAGCCGGCCTGCCATAACATCTATCTTTATACATTACAGGCATCATGAATAGTAAGTACCTTAGACTTTATGGCAGAAAATATGTACTAGATTGCATTTAACTGTGCAGGTGTCACTAATAAAGCATGTATAGTTCATAATGTGTTTAAATATTTAAATTTCTCAAACATTCATATAAGATAATAAAACAACACAAACGGATCCAAAGAAAAAGATGTTTATTTAATCTATATAGAAATGATGCAATGTGCATCTCGAAGGGGAAAACTGTGAGACAAAAATACTTTGGTACAGTTGAATTTTCTGAGTAGCACAAGATTTTCATGGAGAACGCGACACGGTACTGTGGTGGCTCCTGCACGTGCTTCCTTCAGATTTTTTTTTCCCATTTAGCTGTGCAAGTTGTTTTTCATTGTCGTCGTTATTATCATGCATTTTGAATGAGCAGAGAATGCCACTGCTCCACTGAGTATTGCACACTGACTGATGTAATCCAGGCTCACAGTAATTGAGATTTAGGAAACACATTGGTGAGCTTTCAGCAAAATAAAGAATCAGTGATGGTGTTCAGATGATGTACAGTATAAAATTGTTACAAAAAGGCATATGTGATTTACAAACATTTCAAATTCTACAATACAAATATAACCAAACATTAGATGCTAGAATCCAGTGGTAGTTCTGCAGAGCACGCCTGCTACTGAAATGAGCACAATGGAGAGAGCTGTCAGTGATGATTTTACTTTGTAAGTGATGTTCTCACAGGTCCAACAAGTAATTATAAATCAGAATATTTGATGTCAGATTTCTACTCTATTTTTTGCCGTTTTTTCTAGCAAGGAGACAACTAGATACTGTATATCAAAGTTTACAATATCAAAAAGTTAGAAGCTAAAAATATTTCCTCCTGAAATGTGTTGCAAATGTAACTTGCAACCTTGCAACCTTGCAACGATAAAAACAAATACTACAATAAAGGTGAAACGACATATAAAGTGCAAAGAGAGGTTTCAATAAATGCACTGGGACTGACTATATTAGTCACACAGGCAGTGTACAAATACTTTAAAAATGCCACTTCCCTTTTCTCCTTACTTTGACTTTCGTAGCAGTTTTTTCTCTTTTATTATTTTGTTTCAACTGTTTTTCAGGATGGATATTCTTATAAATGCATTTCTCACAGTATTTGGCCAAGGCCTTGTTCAACTTGTAACGTAAAGGATGTTAAGCAAGATCAACTCTATACACTGCATATCGCCACCGAACATGTTACGGATATGTACTCTGAGACATGTGGGTGGCTTCGCTTCCGCCGCTAGCGGAGGTACATTCATTTTCATTGTGGGATAAAAAAAAAAAAACTAAAAAAAACCGAGAGATTAGAAATTAGCTGGGCCAACAACATTGCCACAATCACGTGAGGGTCTTTAGACGTTTTCTACCTTTTTCCACGGTTAATTACCCATTTAGTTTACTGAATTTATGAGAAGTTTATGAGAATTTTCTCTCTTTTTTGCTATTAACACCAATAAAAGCAAATTCTTCATCCCTCCGGAATCAACAGAAAGGTAGTAAACATTGAAATATTCTATCTTAAAATACTGCCTAAACTGATATCAGTGCCAACTACAGCAACAACAATTGTAACATCAACAATATCAATATAGTAAAAAAGAAAAAAAAAGAAAGAAAACAAGAGAAAAAAAAATTACAACAATAATATATAACTCTCTTCATAGAAATCAAACCAGAGTATCTCTAACGTGAATATATTGGACAATGTAAACCTACCATTATCAAAATTAGCAAATATGATAATAACACAGAAAGCACATCAATCTTATTCCTCTCACAGAGAGCGCTCACATCATTGTTTCTACAATGGTGTGGGTGGGCTTGATCAAGCCATTGTTCCCGTTTGGGTCCAGGGGCTGTGTCAGCTCGCTGCCCTTCAAGTTGTACTCTTTCGGGCGAGAGCTCACGCCTGACTTCGCCGGGGCTGCCACTGCTTTGATCCTCTGAGGGAAGGAGACGAGAGTTTAGATTAATGACTGTCAGAAACTGAGGCGGTTTGAGGCTCGAAATGACATCAGCAGTTGTGCATGTGCAGAAATTCAAGCCTTGTTAATTTAACACTTGGGGAGATGTTTCAATGGATGCACCAGGGACTCTTCAGTAAATATGTTCATCGGCACTACTCACATTTCTGTAGGTTAAATATGGAGCTGTTACAGTGTTATGTAGCTGACCAAAATGGGTTTGGCAAGTTTGCGTTTGAAAATAAAATCAGCACAATGGACATTTTCCAGTAGGAAGAGGTGAATTTGTTTGTTGTCTATTAATTACAGATTTCACTGAGCTGTGGCCACTGCTCGAGGCATTAAATTCAGGTTGATGGTGGCCAACATTAGCAACCAAAAAGGGACTGGTCGCTGTTTATCAGAGACTGCAGTGTTTAACTGGTGAACAGATTTGGCAGAAGTCTTAAATGGGTCATGCACAGACATGCATTAGTAGATTTGAGGGAAAACTGTGTGTCTGAAAAACCACAAGTTGTCTTTGGTCTTTAGTTAGTTCTTCTCAATTTCAAGTTTTACATTTGTAAAATTTGGTATTGTTAAATTGCGATTTACTAAAAATAAACTGCCTTCAACACAGCAGGCTGATGAAGGACGGCTACGTTGTGAATAAATATTGTTTTCCTTCCACCAAAGTTCGGAAGTTAGGAATGCTACCAAAATTATCCTAATGACGCTGTCTCACTCAGTCATTGAATGACTGATTCTTATGCTTTGGTTTTATGCTGTGTTTGCACGGAAGACATCATATACGGGCATGGGTAAGGGTTTGTTACATCTGTGGGAAAGTGGAATAATTATGTACATGTTTTTTCAGTTTTTTTCAATTTTTGCAAAATAAATATTCAAATAGTGGTGAAGGACTTTATTTCACTGAAAAATTAGCCCACAGTGAGTAAAAATCTAACTGAAGCAAAAAAAAAAAAAAACACCCAGAAACTTCTTGGGATTTAGAGGGTCAAACAAAACATACAGTAAAGGATAGCTGGACTTTGCCACCTTTAGAGCCAGGATAGCTGTTTCCTTTGTGTTTCTAGTATTGATGCTAAGCTAAGCTAACCTGCTCCAGGGTCTTGTGTCATATTTAGGGTACAGACATGAGCGGTATCGATCTTCTCACCTAAGTCTCGGCAACAAAAAACAGAACGTCAGCTCACCTCGATCAGAGGTCCCTCAGACTGTAAGATCTTGATGACCATCACCATTGGGATGCAGATCATGGAGGACAGGGCCAAACACCAGCCCAGACCGATGGCCCAGTCAGGGTACTCATACACCTTGTTGTAGGTCAAGGGCTTGTACTTCACCAGGGAGAAAACAAAGCAGCCCTGGAAAACAAACACATGCTGCATTTAGTTCTGGGCTCTACACCTTCCTGTGACCTTGAAAGTTCATCATTTGTCAAATGTCAGCAATGATAGTATCTCCAAACCCTCCAATACAATAAAGTGACACTGATCTCTCACCATGCAGAGGACAGGAGTGATTATGGTCCAGCTCCATTTCATCCATGGGTTTGGTCTGTAGCCAATCATATCTTCAACTGCGTCATAGAAATTATCAACTCCTATCAGGCACAAACAGAATGAAGAACAATCTGAGTACATGAAGTAATTTTTTAATCATAAATATTGCATTTAAAGCACTATTGGTTTACTGCACACACGGCATTGTTTCAATTTGTACCATGACCTTCATTTACCTGTGGAAATTAACAGGTTTATGAGCCCTTATCTTTGTTGTTTGTCATAAACTGGCGCATTTATTTCCAATAAGTCATGTATATATAGTATAAACAGTCTTGACTTTGGCTGTTGTAACTATCTCAGTAGGTCATCATTTTCCTGACTGACTGTTGATCGTAGTTGTTTAATGGGGTGTGTGTGCTGCCATGTGCGTGACAAGTGTTGTTGTACTCTATTAACTTTATGAGGGTTAGGTGTTTTATTCAGTTTTTATAGCTGCTTCTACTGTTGCATTTATTGTAACTACTGCATCTGTTATAATAGATTGATTTGTCAGTGAGCACTGAACTAAAAAGTAATGTTCCTTTCTTATAATGTTCATTTTAAAAGTCTGCCCACTTCTACATGCCAATGGCTGCCAAAGTTAAACCAATTTAAAATAGGGCTCATGACTTGAACATAGTTTAAGTTTTACATCTGAGTTTACATTTGAGTTTAAAGTTTCTTTGCCATGTTAACATGTACATTAAGAATCTTGTTTACAGAAAAAAACTGAAATGGGATTTTGACCTCTTTAAGGGTCCTAACTTTTAGGTTGGGAACCACTAATCTCAAGACACAGAGCCTCCATTTTCAACCAACAAATAAAAGTCACAAAGAAGAGGTTCTGTGTGGCATTAGCTGGGGCGATGCAGTGTCGCTTTGATTCCATTTACGATTTGTCTCAAGGTTCTTCCTTCATTAATAACGGAAGGATGTTATCTGGTGGGAGGCAACTCTGTAGCCAATCAGAATGTAGCGTTGGACCAACTCCATCCCCAACGCCCCTCAACCTCAACACACCCCTGCAGTTAAACTTATTTACTACTGACGTGTAAAAAACCCACAAGGACGCCTTTGTCTACCGCCATAGAGATCATTTGGGCCTTTTTACCCACCTCTTCTGGATCATTACTTACAGAAACCTATCGCATATAGAGTCCACTTACCATAAACCCAGGCTACAGCAATGCATTCAAAGAATGCAACCCACAAAAGGCACACACCACTGGCTGCATAGTAGTCGAAGAGTTGAAACACATACATGCCACCCTGGAAAAAGAAAAGACAGAAAGCGGCATTAATTATCTCTCTGATGTGTGTGGCAAGAAAGAAAGTCACAGAGATAAAAGAGGGCATTGAAGCAGGGTGGGCAGAGATGTTGAAAGCAGGACACAAGAATGCTGGCAGCCGACCAATAGAGGCAGAGTTCAACAGGTGCTGAGACGTCATTGGAGCACAGTTAACTGCTAAACGGAAAACAGCATTCCAACTTGTTCCATTCAGACACGCAGGATGTGAGTGGTGAATGTGGTAGGAAGCCATATTTGGTTGTGACAATGCAGCAGCAGACAGGCATGTGGAAAATCAGTGGCGTTATCTCTGCTGTCGATCCAAATGCACAGGGTCTCTTTTCCTTTTCTAAGCAGGATAAGCAGCTAAAGTGAGAGCGCAAAGGCTCGGTAGATGAAATGACATGTCGGTGAACTTACTTTGGTGACCATGGCAAGTCCCAGGAGATAGCTCATGAAACACATCACAGCTATGAAGATCTCGCGCCGGTAACCCTTCCTGAGGATGTCTGGATACAGATCCACTATGGAGGTGATCTGTCCTTCAACTTCAACAAACTGTGGGGACAAAAGCAACTATTAAGTTCTCAGAGTAAAAAGAAGATTCTCTTTCTGTGTGCAAGCAACTCTTGTTATGCCTCTACAAACCAGTGATTAGAGAATGAGAGCTGTCTTTGTTGGGCTGTAATGAGAATTGAAACAAGGCTCCTCTCTGCAACACTGGTTTGTTGCTACCAAGACAGCACAGAAACAAAACAACAGTGAATCACTGTCTCAGTTTTCTTGTCTGTGTAGCTCTCTTGCATCTCCCCTTTGCCTCATAAACTCCATAATGTCATAACAAAATTATGAATTTGCCCCTATTTATCAAATCCAGTGTCTTCGTGCACCAAGAACATGCTTCTTTGTTGCACAACAAAAACTCCTTACATAACAGTGGCATGTATGTGTGAGCGATGTTAACAATATATAGCATTCAGGGCCGCAAATGTGCATGATGTTTATGGTCAAAATGCACCCACACACACTGACACACACACATAGACTGGCACCGTTGCTCCCATGGAAATAGCTGCACTTGCAGGAGTATTTAAATGTACTCAAATTTAGAGCCTCGTCCTGATCTCGCAGTTGGCTGATACAAGTAGCTGGCCATGTGTAGGACTGAGTTAGCACAGGCGTAGAATTACACTTGGAGGCAGGAAATGTGATATAGCGGGAGAATCCCTCGGGCGTACACTTGTGTTTTGTCTACTTAGATTATCTTGTCTTAATCAAAGTTCTGCCTTGCATCAAAGCTAGATGGCTTGAATGCAAGCTATTATAATGGCGTCTACTAAGCGAATGTTAGACAAACATCCACAAATCTCTAAAAATGTAATTTGTGGCATTAAAGGGCATCAAAGGGACTATAATCCTTACACAGTGCAGCCGAGTGTGGTAGTAAAATGCCTTTGTGGGAACAGGTTGCTTTTCTTGTCTGTCGGTTATCTGATACCCCGGAGATGGTGGATATGCATCAGAGTGACACTAAATGTGTTTTACACATTGGGGTTGGCAGGAGCCAACAAACCCATGGGACCTGGGAGGTGTCTGTCTGAAATTAATGGGCAAAACACCAAAGAACTATTCTGTACATAGCTTGACGCTTGTGAAAACACTGACCTGGCTGTCGAGGCCCAGAAGCAGCAGCATGATAAAGAAGAGGATGGCCCACAGGGTTGGCAGCGGCATCATGGACACAGCTTTAGGGTAGGCGATGAAGGCCAAGCCAGGACCTGGAAGGAGAACAGAGTGGGGATGGGGAGAAGGGGCGGAGGACAGAGTTAACATTTCTATCTGGTTTCAGCTTGGACGACACACCGTTAGGGGATCGGAAAAAATAATGCAAATGCTGAGCTAAGGAGGCTAACAAAGTCTGACAGGAAATATATTCTAATGTGGCCAACAACACAGATATGAGATAAATCTAACTGGGTTGAATGCTTATTCTTTGTTGGCCATGATTATTACAATTCTCCTCAGAGGGGTTTTTCGTATTAAAGGTCCTGTATGTGTTTACGTGCAGGACAAATATCAACAACTATATTCAGTTGTGCTATTGCGGCTTTTACATTGTAAATATTACATAACTACGAACAATTTATATCATAATCAAACTATTCTATTGTACATATTTATTTATAGGTTCTGTTTATACTGACATAGCATAGCATATAGTTACATCACGCTGTTTCCTTTCCAACTCCATTGGCCTGTTATTCACTCTGAATTAATTTATCTTTACATATTTCTATATGCCCCTAATGTCTGTAAGATGCTACACTGCATTTTGGTACTTACTCTGTGCAATGACAATAAAGCTAAATCTAATCTAACCTAATCTAAACAAAGCAGACATGGATTTTAGCAAAGCCATGAACCAGTTCAACAGTAAATATATATATATAATAAGAGCATTACACACAGAATCAGCAATCACATTACAAATAGTCCCTCAATTGAACAGCTGAGCAAAATGAAGGACATTTGTTTAAAAAAACAACAACAAAAATAAAGAAAAATGTGCTTTAATTTATTAAATTTAGTTGTATTTTCATGTACACTATAACATGCCATAATAAAATTACTGCCAATGTCATTCAGCTGTAGTTCAATTTCATGTGATTATATTCAAGATAGTTTTATTTTAACTGAAAAGAGCAGGCATGCTGAAAGAAGACACATCTCCTTCAAAGTCCACATAGAAGATAAAAGGAAGACAGAAACAGAACCGGTGGCGTCCACCTCAGGAGATCCACAGCTTGGTAACAGAACTGGGTTTACAGTGCAGTGCTGCTGGTTAGAAATATCACCTCAGGGTGCCAGTGCACATACAGTAAAGTTCATACAGTGGAGTGCCAATCTTCTTAGTAATGTCCCCCCTGGTCGGAAAGATGTAAAGCTACTAAATGACAGGAACAGGTTGAATGTGGGACACGTGGTGCCAGTGAACACCTGTAACAATCATGATGGCCCAATACAGGAGCTCTTTGACACCACAGTTCATTGTGTTGTTAAAAAAACACAATTCAGTGTAATCTGCCCTCAGAAAACGGGGAACATATTTCGCACTAAAAAGCAACAATTCTGTTTCTTTGAGGCTTTTATTCAAGGAGTGTGCATTTGCCGATACCGCTACATTTCAGCATCATAGTTTCCGAGACGTTGATAAATTACTTTTAAGGACTTTTTTTCTCGTTTAAATTTTGCTTTAAGTCCAATTGGTTGTTTTTTTTGGCAGCAGCGCCCACCATCACTGCAGCCAGCACCTTGGACCCTCGTACCTGACTCTGCCACATCGGCAATGTCCACCCCTTGTTCTTGTGCCATGAAGCCCAGGACGGAAAATATTGCGAAGCCAGACACAAAACTGGTACCGCTGTTGAGGCCTCCCAGCAGCAAACAGTCCCTATGTCACACATATGTCATGGAGGTTGTTAATGAACACAGGTGGAACCGAAGTTCCCATTTTCTTTTTCACGCAACCGTCTCTGTCACGAGTTGCTGTCACTACTACAGTCCCATTCACCCCCCCGGCGGCAACGCAACTCACCTGTAGCAGTTGTATTTGTATTTGTTGTAGCTCCCCAGTGACGTCATGGCACCCAGGCAAATGGCATAGGAGAAGAAAATCTGGGTTCCTGCATCAATCCACACCTGAGGAGACCAAAGTGATCACTTATGTTCAGTGTTTTCCAAATTGAGGTCAAAATATTACAATTATGTGCTGAAATTTTCATCATGAGCAGCTTTCTGTCAGCTAACAAGTGATTTTTTGGCAAAAATTTGATTCAACTTGTAATAAATTACTCTTTTATGGCACTTAAAGCAGCAGAAATGTGCTGTAAACACAAAATTATCATATCTTGACCTTTTAACTTGACATGATGGACTTTTGGTCCATCAAACAATTGGCTATTTGATACCCAGCAACTACGACACAACATTAGCATTCATAAGGAAACGTCTTGGTCATTAGATGAAAGCAACTTTACTGAGATAGGTGAAAGTGAACCAATACAGAAAATCAACTAGAAGATGCTATAAAGCTCCGTAAAGCATCACATTTATCTCTAGAAATGATCCTTTCTACATACAAGTAATTATGCTAACCCTTGCTAATATAAAAATATTGCAAGTAGAGCTACAGTGCGATGTTTCTATATTGTTAGCAACTCCACAACAAAAAATAACAAGTGAAAAGTACACTATTACACTATAATGATTTAAGTAGTCCACTGAGTTAGCTGAGAGCGATATCCAGCAGCCGGTTAGCTTAGCTTAGGGTAAAGGCCGCAAACAGCTAGACCTATAATGTTCAAAAGTATAAAACTCAACTTATCCAATTACTTGAGAGTTCAGGACGTGTAAGAAATACTTACATTTCTAATAATAATACTTTTGAATGGAGCAGTTCGCTAGCTGTTTGCATCCTTTATGCTAAGCTAAGCAGAGGCCCCTGTCTGTGGTTTCATATAAAGTTCAGAGTTGAATTTAACTCTCAGCAAAAAAGTGTCACACTGTTCCGCCTCGAGACAGAAATAATAAACATATGAGTGGGGAGTTGGCGCTGGGATCTATAACAGTCAAATGAGGTTCTGATCCTACCTCTGGATCCTGCAGGCGGGTCAGATCAGGGTAAAGGTAAAATTTGATCCCTTCAGATGCCCCTGGCAGGGTCACACCACGTACCAGCAGTACAATCAGCATCACAAATGGGAAAGTCGCTGTTATGTACACCACCTAGACAGGACAAAGGATTTAACATCACGGTCCAACAGTTACAGGCTTATTACTCATCACTGGTGAAGTATAATGGGAGAAACACTCCTTTCTTTTTAAGTCCACATTTTTAACATATCTTTCCAGCTGAAGGACAAAAGAAACATTGTTCTTATTTCCCTCCACACAAAGTGTTTCCACAGAAAAGTGCAGACGCTCTGAGATGCACGTCCAATGGAGCGGGACACAGTTACACGATATACAAGCTTTTGACTTTCTGAATCGCTATCTGGTTAAAGATTAGATTATTTTAGAGAACATTGGCCACAATAATGACCTGTACAGTAAGTAGAAAATAATAAACCCACAAATTGATCTTAATAGAGTTAATCATTTTCCTCTCTGGGTTGCTCCTGTTGGCTCTGACCCAATTTCTGTCCTGCTAAGAGAAACAAAGACAGGGCTAAGGAGCGGCAGTCAACTGTTTACAGCCGACAGTGTGTCTGGCCAAGAAGCGACTTCCAGGACAACTTGGAGGCTTGTGTCTCTAAATCAACTATATTAACCGTGTTTCCAAGCATGTGGCTTTTCTCTGAGCAACAGTGTTTTGTCACTGGCCAGTCAGGCTAGAAAAGTAAAGGCCAAACAGCATCCAGGCAACACAATAAGTACAGGATGTGTCTACGCCTCAGCACTCACTTTCCCAGTGGACTTGACTCCCTTCCAGATACAGAAAAAGCAGATAACCCACACAGCCAGGAGACACAGGGCCAAGTCCCACTTCAGGGGCCCTATGTCCTCGATCCCGGTGGAGATGCTCAGGACGTTGCGTCTGCAGAAGAAACAGGGGCACATAACAGGTTAACAACAGTGTGTGAAACAGACGAGGTTATCTTTTACACTTCCATAAACACCACAGGATGTGGGTCATGTGGCAACTACACAATGTGAGCACTGGAGACTAATTAAAAGGACAATAAAGATATCAAAGTGGCACATGACTTGGCCTTTCTGTGCTGTTCAGCTGTTCTCGCCTGCCAAAACTCTGAATACTAAACTGTTGAGAAGATTATTTGGAAAAGCTTTGAAGCTGGAGCCATTAAGTGTTTAATACTGCATAAACACTTCATATTTAAAACTATTTGTTGTGGCTAATTGTCATCTGATTCAAACATTTCACAAAGCGAATAGATGTAAAAAAAAAAAAAAAAAAAAAAAAGGATCTCCAGTTGGTTGGCGTTCCAGTTTACTTTGAACTTAAGTCATACTTTGAACTGCATTTACTATGCCAAAACTGCAGTACAAATAAAGTTGAATATAAACTGCTTGCGTAAACACAACGCAAGCAAGATAATAAAAAAATTAGAGTTGCTTTAGCATGTTCACGTGTGTGAGTCGACATGCTTTCAATGAATACTCACTCCCAGAACTCAGTGACAGGGGAGGTAAAGTTGGTAATGTTGGCTGCCAGCCAAAGGGTCTTGTTCTTGCGGACTGTGTCCTCTATACAGTGCTCTGTGTTCCAGGGCTGCTTGCATTTTGCCCAGGGGAGCTCAGGCTGAAAGCACTGAAACAGGTAGTAGAGTCCCCAGGCCAAGATCACGATGTAGTAGATGTTCAGTAGAGATACGATCACGACAGAGGCGTAACCAATACCTGGAGACAAAACAAGAGGGATTGTAGATTTTGAAGATGTCACCCAAATCAGCATGTCTTTCACTTTTACAGTGAAACTTTTGCTAGTGTTCTAGCTTTGCTTAAACCTGAGATTACAGATTTTATGACCACGGGTAGCTGGGGTTGCAACATAACATACAGTGTCATCAGCTTCTAAGTTTATATGGCCAACTTATTAGCTTACAGTTAACCAGCTAGACATCCAGCAGATACAGAGAAACAAGTCATGTATCTGGCCACATGATGAATGTGAGTCCAGTATTCACTCTCCTTTTATCTCTGTTTTTGGTCTCCACCAGCAAATGAGCCAAAAATATAGCTCTTTAGCTAATAAAAGCTCCACTTTCTTCCGCAGCTGGTCGCTTACTTTGTTAGTTCTTTAATGCTATCTGCTGTGACCAAAAACATCTCTGACAAATGAGTTGAAAGACTCTTTAAAGCTGTGCAGAGCTGAGATGAACTGCAGCGTTCATTCCTTGTACATACAATTGCTCATTTGATCCATTGTTATTATAAAAACTATTCATTATAGCCACTTTCATCTTGGCGCAGTGATGTCAAAGTGTATTCCTTGGCACTGTTGGGCGCAGTAGCAGATCCAATACAGGACACTTCTGACCACAACTAACCACACCCAGCAATGACATTGTGTGTGGTCAGAGGTGAACATGAGGACTTTATTTAAAGTTTAAAAGGATGCTATTGCAAATACATAACTAACAACTGACTCAAGATTGGGGGATACATTTCTCAAGCTTGACTCGATGGTGACTATCTAGTATTATAATGTCCTTCATGTTTTTACACTATTTTTAGATGACTTTGCCACAAACCTGGACACAGAAATCCCCGGTACTCTTCCACTGCTCCAGAGTATTTTTAAACTTATCATCTCAGTCACCCCCACCTCCTCATTCCCACATGCCAAATGCAAACTGATAGACAGTCAATGCTGTGACAGGTGTGCGTGTGTGCTTGCTCGACTGCGTGTTGGCGAGCAGTGAGTAAAGCCAACAGATTCACTGTGTGACAAAAACACGTGGAGGTGTGGGGGAACAAAAGGGGGGAGATTTTGTGATTGGAGCCACTTGTGGACTTTCTCTGCTGTGCCAGACGCAGCGGCAGATGGACAGACAGCAGCCTCAGCGTTCTTTTTGAATGGCGGAGACCATCGGCAGCTGCTGGAGATCCATTGCCACACAGTTTCCTCTCTTTCCCTCGTGTGAACATGAGTAAGGGCGTCACGGCAGCTGCTGAGGGTGCGGTGCCTCACTGCTTGTCTACAGCTGTCACTCAAAGGTACACGGCTGCACGTAAGAGGCCCTAGAGTATCAGTAGCTCATAGTGGGCTGTCAGGAAACCGGTGGCAGAAAGCGACTGACAGAAGACATACGGTATTTATAATCTCCAATAAGCTAAGAGAAGTGGATCCACACTGCAGCTCTGTGTCAACAAAATATCGTTTCATGTAAAAACCTGCTGCATGAGGCTGTACCCATTGCTAGGCAACTTAATATTTTTTTTTCCCATAGTCTGTTTCCATGGCAACCAAGAACTCATCATCCCATTATACACATCTGTATAAAATCCAATGATGACTTTGCGTCTTAAAGTGCCTTCAAGCATGTGGCGTTAGTACTTGTTTATTTATGTTTGCATAAATATGTATGTATAAGTATGTACATGTGTGTGTCCTCTGGCTGGAGTTGACCCCTAATTCAAGTGTCACTCAACCTCCCTATTACCCTATGCTGAGTAATTGTAAATTTAACTCCTGACTTTGCTGTGTGATGTCATTCACACAACACAAGGCAGACTAATTAAGTAAGACGGGTCCAGTTACACCAGGAGAGAGGAGGGGACGCTTCTACCAGGACGTAATGTCACAATGACGAATACTGGAAAAGGAAATCAGGGCAGAAATTGTGTTCAGACAAATGAGGCTTTTACTCAGCGTTAAATATTAAATGATCTTGTCAGAGACGATTTGTGCTGTGATGCATAGTTTCTATATTACATATTCTTTCCGTGGGTGAAGATGTGTGCGAAGTGTTTGGACTGACCTGTGAAGATGGGGCAGAGCTTGCCCCAGCAGGTGATCCCTCCCTCAGAGGTGTACTGGCCCAATGCGACCTCCAGGAAGAAGACCGGCAGGCCACCCCCGAACAAGAAGATGAAGTAGGGGATGAGAAACGCACCTGAGAATAGGAATAAGTTCAGAGTAAGACCATTTTTTCTCCACCATTTTTTCGTGTAACACTCTTGCAACTGTTGTGCAACTGCTGCATACCTCCACCATTTTTATAACAAAGATAAGGAAAGCGCCACACGTTTCCTAATCCGACAAAGCCTCCAGCCACAGACAGGACAAAGTCGAGCTTACTGGCCCACTTCTCCCTCTGAGGAGCCTTGCCTTCGGCCTCGTCTTCAGGCCGCGTGCCGGGGCTCTTCCCTGGCGAAGGTTTTAGGGTGTCCTTGTGAAAGTCCTTCAGGCATTGGAGCTTCTCTTTTTGTGCCATGCTGTGGACAGCAACAAGAAAAGGCACATGTAAGATGGCGAGACAAGGAGAGAGACAGGCAGAGGTGAGAGGGATAACATGGAGATAGGGAGGAGCATTAGGGAGATAATGCTGTGGCCTGACTGCGTTTACAGCTTGCTGTGTGAGCACATGACATATACAGTACAATGCTGTTAATCTTGCTAATCTGAGCAACTGATGCATGGAGGTCATTCAGACTGAGGAAATGTTTGGGGAGCTGATTTGCATTGGAACTGTGAGCAGAAGTGAATTAGAAAGTTTGTCCAATCTCTTGTCCAAGAGAAGAAATACAAATGAACAAGGAGTGTGAAACATCAGTGCAACAGAATGCAACACAAAGTATACTATGAAAATCTAAGTGTCTCTATTTTTGAAGGGAAAATTTTGGTTTTAGGAAAAAAACAGTGTTTTATATGCATGATGCAAACTGCAGCTCTAACAGTATCCGAATCACAGCGGTGCACATTCACCTCCCTGTTTTCCAACTTTACTCTGAGTCTCAGGGTTGATCTTCTGCTCACAGGGGGGCACATTGTGAGAGAAGGAAAAGGAAGGGAATGTTTGGGAACGATATGCGCCTTTCAGACCTCGAATGAACCCGAAGGACAGTTTTTCCTTCAGCTTTCTCTTATGCTACCGTATCAGCGACGAGTCAGCCCAACATAATCCAAATTTAGAGAGGAAGATATCCCTCTGCATTCCCAACTCATTGGCTGCTCTCAGGAAGCTTCGACAGCTTAAGTTCACTTGAGTGTTTACACTGTAAACCGCCTTTCCAAGAAAGACAGGATTTGTTATTACTGGCCGAGGTATCCTATTTCCTCGCATGAGCCAAAGGGGAGAAAAGTAACCCTAATAGGACAGGAATAACCGTGTAAGACGTGTCCAGACTGAATATGATTTAAGCTCAAAAGAGGGACAATGAGAATGCTATAATTAATTTTAAGATATGAGATCAGTTGTAGTACTACTGAGAGGTCTTTTTTAAGTTTGACTCAAACAGAGAAGGAGTTAGCAGAGCAACTTTAGATACTTCCCCTTAACTCTCGAGGCCACAAATAAATTCAGACTGCATTGTTCTTTGAAGCTGACACAAAAGTACATGTTGTTCAGATAAGAGTCAACTCTCCACAGAATTAGTTCTCGTTAAGAGCAAATTTAGGAAGCACAATCTTCAACAGACAGTAATAAGTGGAAATTAAAATAACAACTCAGCTCAGAGTGACAATCACCGCTGTGACAAAAACAACTTTTTTTTTTACCTCTCAGGAATTAACACTTTTAGCAGCAGCCACATTAAGATTCGCTAACATTCCTACTGGGAACTGTGCATCTCCTCACTTAATTAACACTGCGTGCACACGGTGTACCCATCATTTTCAAGGATTTCTCTCTTCCTGTTATGCATGACAAGTCAACTTGAACTGCTTTCCATTCTCAAACCTGCTTACATAACTGGATCAGTTCTTGCCCACTCCGTTTCTCATCCTGTTTCTCTCTCTCTCTCTCTCTCTCTCTCTCTCTCTCTCTCTCTCTCTCTCTCTCTCTTTATCCCTTTCCCCTCTTTTACACTCGTCCGCTCAGCGTCTGCTTTCACCTGCCCTGCCTGGTGTTAGGAAGCTGTCTGTCCGCCAGATAAGACTTAACGCAAACTGTCCTTGGGATCCAACCCAGACATGCTTCACAAGAAATTCCTTAATCTTATATAGAAAAAAACATGTGACTAAATGTAAACTGTTACCTCTTTCTTATATGAATCACACAATGCAACTATAAAGCCTATTTACAGTTCTTTTTTCTATGTATTTAACCTTTTTAACATACAAAGAGACTCTTACAATACCAAACAAAACATTAAACTGCTTTTGATTTTACTATTTTTTAAATCTGTTCAAACAGAAACTGTGACAAAAACACTGTAAAATCAAGTCTCTTTTCACAGCAAAGCAATTGAGAAAACTTACATTTCCTTCATGGCTGCGACTATGTATAGCGTTCCTCTCTCTCAGCTGTCACCATTCCTCTGTACTGAATGCCTTTATGCCGACACGGGTCACAAGAAGTGGAGCTGACAGTAGGGCCCGCCCCTTGGCTAAAGACAATTAAATCCAATGTGCAGATTGGACGCAGCCCGGCTGTGACAGACCACTCAGGTACCAACGTGGGAGACTGTAAATTTCCACTTCCCACTACTCCCTGCCCACAAACATACACATAGCCAAGCGGTGGGGGGATGAGTGTGTCTGTCACACATACGAGCAATGCACACACATTGCTTCTTATTCATGTTGGAGACACAGAGGACATTTCAGAGGAAGGCTGAGCTGCTCCTTTACTGAGGGGGTTGAATTATAATCTGATACAAAAGGAGGGATTGAAGGCAGCATAATAGCCCCTCATATCATCACCACTTCCGAGCATCTTGGTGTGAAAACTATTTTTATTCCTTGCATGCAGGGAAATTTCGAATCACAATCCTTTCATGACATGTGGTTTGTTATCTGGGTAATGTAAACCAGTACAGTATCAGCTGCCTAATAAGGTAACACGTCTCCTCTGCTTGTCCGTGGTGTGTTTAGATACTGCTCACCGCTCTGAGAGCTCACAATAGCCGGACAAAGATTGCTGGCATGCAACTGTCAATTCAAAACTGGTGGATACCTCTGCAGGAGCTGCATACACCCACACTTTTGACACCTTTTTCCCCCCACAGTCTTAATCATCTTTTTTTTTTTTCTCTGTCATGCACCTTCGCCAAACCCTGTCTAATCTTTTGCATGAGAGACCACAGGATTTGTATTTGGAAAGTAGATGCATGCAACAGAAAGAGAGACTCTTAAATAAGGCCATAAAGTCAACACACAGTTGACTCTCTTAAAATGAAACCTTGTGGTGTTTGTTTGTAAATCATAAAACTTACAGAAACAACATGAGGACTTGATTAACACTGCATCTGTATTTTTGCAGATTGTAAATGTGTTAAACCTTCAAGCAACACTTTTTTTCAAGTTTCGGTTTTGTTGCATTTTGTCACCTATAATTTGATCTGAGCCTTGGCTTTAAAACAGAAGCTCAAATTGCGATGATGTGAACTAGTTTGTGTTGTGTTTGATAAGATGAATGACATAAATCCATGAAATCCGAACGCTAACATGGTATTACTTTTTTAATTTAGCAGAAAAACAACAACCATAATGAGGTTTCAATGGCTTTTAAGGTACTGATATGTTTAGTTCACACTAAAATGTGATCTGTTGTCTGTGAAAGTCATTTTCACAATCAACAACAGGCAAAATATTGAGACTTCAAGTGCAAAGAGCCCACAGGCCCACCGTTTCGAGTGTTTTATTTTCAGCACCTGCAGCTAAAAGAAGTGCAGCGACCCCACAGGTTTTCTCTGCTGAGAGGGCGGATTGGGGTTATTAAAGGACACATGACAATCAATCATACACTAACAGGGGTGGAGACGGAAGAAGTAGGTTAAGTATGTGCCACTAAGCAGAAGATATAAGCTAGTAAACGTCTTAGTTCATCAGACCTACTTCGGCTGTCTCCTACAGGGGGTGAAAAACACACATTCATCCATTCATTCATTCACTCAGCGGGTGACTTGTGGCAAAGTGAAGGTGCCTGCAGGAAACAACAACCCAACAGCCTGAATTTTACCACCAACCACCAACACATCACATGTCACTGTGATGTCCGGACGAGCCTGAACGCATCGCACCAGCCCTCCAAGATAAAAAAAAAAAAAAAGCGATCAAACAGAAACGAGGAGCGTTGCCGTCTTATCAGATATACTGTAAACACAGGAAACCAGGTTCAAAGGCCAAAACTGCCTGTTTAAAAAAAAAAATGTTATAAGCAGAACATTATTTACTCAAGTTGGGCTGAAAGCAAAAAGCACAGGGTTTTATTTTTAGCGAGGAAAAAAAGGGGGAAGAGCATCATGTCAGAAAGAAGAAAAAGCAAATGTTTCTGTTAGAGTAAAAAGAATCCAAATCAAGAATGTTTTTAAAAAACTGCTTAAAAATACAGTTCAGTTTTCCTGTCACACATTCTCTCCTATTAAAACGTCATTAACCATTTATTGATTTATAGTAGGTAAAGAAGATTAGATTACCTGTCCTCTTAGTTTGACTAAGCAGCCTGTTGTTCCTCGTCGTGCAGTTTAACGCTCAGTGAAACAAGTCAATCTATTTTTCATGAGACCATTGTTTTGTATGAGCTGGTGCGCGTTTAATATCAGTTTGAGTGGAAAATCACCAGCTTCTCCATGCAACAGCTTCTTAAAGCGACAGCCTCTCTCCGTCCCCCTTCACCTGATTCTCCACCGACTGATAACAGACGCCACATGTTCCTACTGCATTTACATATTGATTTACATTTACGTGCCACATCGATTTGCATCGATTTGCAAAAAGAGACGAGAATGTTCGCAGTAAACATCTCAGATGCTGCTGAGAACTAAAAACAACACTAGAAGAGTTGCATAAATCCGAATTTACTGTGTGTACAATGTTGGTTCCACTTTCATTATAAACTGGATTTAACAGCTTTATTGACTGTTAATAAATTATTTATAAATGCTTTATAGATCAGTTATAACCTAGTATTGAGAACAAGGTGTGTTAAAACCATAGGCAAGTTGGCAGGCGTTTATTCTTTCTATTTGTTTTCACTATGTGTGTACTTTTAGGGTAATCACCTTATGTGTGTATGTATGTATTACCTCAGTCTTAACCTAAATATTCAAATTACTCAGGTAAATTTATATAATTAATCATATCCTAGGGTCTTAATTGTAATATTTAAGTTAGTCAGCCAAATGTATATAAATAAAATTGTAGGGTCTAAACCTTAATATTTAGATTAGTCAGGTACATTTATATAAATAATATTGTAGGGTCTTAACTTTAGCATTCAAGTTAGCCAGGTAAATGTTGATGATACATATCATTGTAAGGTCTTAACCTTGGTACTGAAATTAGTCAAGTAAATTTATATAAATAATAACATTAAAGGCTCTTAACCTTAATATTCAAATTAGCCAGGTAAATTTATTCAATCATTAGTGATGTAGTGTCTTAACCTTAACCTATCTATCTATCTATCTATCTATCTATCTATCTATCTATCTATCTATCTATCTATCTATCTATCTATCTATCTATCTATCTATCTATCTATCTATCTATCTATCTATCTATCTATCTATCTATCTATCTATCTATCTATCTAGCTATTGG
>OMNN01040874.1:0-27022 GCA_900302755.1 Chromis chromis
GGTCTTAACTGTAACTCTTAAACTACTCAGGTAAAGGTACTTGTTTGGTAAATTCGCAACGTCAGTCTCATTTCTATCTTTCTAATGGAAAGCACTTTGGCAAAACGTTAAATTTGCTATATAAATATTCGTGACTTGACTGTATTATCATCATATTACAGTGAAACAGCAGAGGCACAAAACCGTGGCAATGTAGTTTATAGTGTATTTGCTGCCTGAGAGCGCCGCTTCCTGAAAGGCTCAACTGTAACTGTACAACCACCTACTAGTAGCATTTAATAACGCTCAGTTGCTGCTAACTTACACCGACATAAACATATGGATTATTAGTGTATTACCTGGATAATATCACACACGCGCGAAAGAAACTACAAGTCAACCAAGTTTTACCGATGTTTGTGTTAAGCTAGATGCTAAGCTAACATGCTAAAATAAACACTTACGCACCTGCATGATGGTTTTGCGGATCTTCCACAGCCTGTATGTTTCCTCTTCATCATCCATATCGTCTCAAGTGGTTTATTTGCTCTAGAATTAATATAAAATCGTTTTTCTTCCTATGAATGTATTACTTTGGCTCCTACGAGAAAAACACAACGTGACAGTCTATGAACGCGACGCACGTTTTGATTTACCGGCTCAGGCTGATGACGTAGTCACTGACAAGTAGGTAGGTGGAGTTTCAAGAAATTGTACATTATTATTATTATTATTATTATTATTATTATTATTATTATTATTATTATTATTATTATTATTATTGTGGAATTTTAAAATGTTTAGATGCAGATATATTAACCCTCCTCTGTCCTCCGTCCTGTCTAAGCTGTTTCACAACACGCTGCGGGGCGGAGTCTGCGGCTACGATGTACAATGAATTCTTGTAGTCTTGGCCTCCTCTAAAACAAAAAATGAGGCCATTATATGTTATTTTGACATTTGGGGCTGCGGCGAGCAGCGGAGTGCTACTGGCGATGGTATTGTACTTTGTTTTATCCCCAACGGTAACGTAAATCTTTAGGCTACGTGCTGTGTTTGTGTGTTTCCTGTGATTTTCCAATTTGTGTAACAGCGATGTCTCCAGCAGGCACCTTTACCTACATTTTTCATTCATATTTTTTCATTTAAATAGGATTTTGTGTTATTTTAGAGTCAATGATCTGTTTGTGTTTGTCGCTTTGAATAACACATGCGACACAGCTTCCTGTAGTCCATAAACCTCGAGACTATTTGGTGCACTATTATGGTCATAAACACTATACACAGGCAGTGCATTTAAGAGCTTGCATTTTAGTTTGTAGCTGCATATTATCAGGGTGTTTGAAAGTGAAAATAAAATGTACATTAAATGTGATTCTAGTTTGTGACACCGGATGTTTTTGCAGCAGCCTCCCTCCTCTCTGTGGCTGCTGGTATCAGCTGATAGGCTTATCATCAGGGAAGCACAGAGTCAGGCACAGTCACTTTTTAAAGGTTTTAAAACTCCACGTCATGTCTGGACGTTTTCTGTAGCAGCTTATATTTAATTATTCCGTTTGTTTTAGGTTTCCAGCCTCCTGCAGCAAATAAATCCTGCAAACTATCAGTGGTGGGGGGAAAGTGTTAAGGTGTCTTTACTGATAGACTGTGAATATTTTATGAGCTGAACACAGTTTTTTTGTGTGTGTGTGTTGTGGTGCTTAATTCTTCACAAATTTATCAAGCTCAAGCAATGAATTCCATGCAGATTTGCCAGGAAACATGTGGAATAATCTAAATCAGATCAACATGTTGCCTAATCACTGGTTTTGTTGTGCAATGCTTCGCTCAGCACTTCCACCTGAGCTCATCTCACATAATTACCAGTTTTATAATGGCTCCAAACACTGACTCTGTTGTTTTCTGGGATTATGATTATTTGGTGGAATGAGCAGATGTTTTTGGGGTTTTTTTGGCAGTGACTTTTATACCTGGCTGAGGTGTAGGAATTTACTTCTTGTGCAAATTCTTTTGCTTTCTCATTCGGGTATTAATCGCATTACGTAATGAGTTTATGTGTTTCTTTAGACTGCTGCTCTTTGCCCCTTCCACATGGAACTCACCCTCCCGTGGCCCATTTTTTCCTGAGATAAAACTGTGAACTGTGGACTGCAGCCCACATTTTTTTCTGATCTGGATTCATTTGTCTGCAGCAGAGAGGGACCTATTGGACAATCACAGCCTATCAGTCCAGTTAATGATCACCTGCTGCCTTTACATGAGGAGACTGGGAGGCGTGGGCTCTCAGTAGAGGTTCAGCAGTGCAGCTGTAGCTGAAGCCGCTGAGGGGTTTAGAGATCTGATCGCGCTCTGTCTTCAGTGGAACTAACTGAAGTGCAGTCATGCGCCTGATAGGGTGCACAGTGATTTTCTCTGTGCTGCTGCAGGCCATGGTAAGAAACACTGAGGTTAGGACTGAAACGCTGGCTCATGTTGCAGGACTGGAACTTGCCTTTTGGAGAATTTCAGCTTGTGTTCATAAGTTTATTGTTTATTTGAATGGAGATTTTTGCTATTTTTGATGTATTTATATTGTAATATTTATTTACACCCAGTAAAAACTTAGCCCTTTATTTTTTAGTTAATTTTCCAGAGGAATTTCTTATAATTTATGATTGTTTGTGTTTTTTCAGGTGGAACATATTTTTTTGTTAGCTCTGCCAGGGACATTGTGTTTTGTTTGTCTGTCTGCCTGACTGTTAGCAGGATTACGCAAAAACTACCACATTGATTTTCCTGAAACTTGGTGAATAGGTGGAGCATAGCCAGAGAAGCCATTACATTTTGGCACTGTTTTTATAATAATAATAATAAATGTAAGATAGGGCATTGGCTTTGGCAAGGGATGTGCTTTCCAACTGAAAAGTATGAATGCTGGCATGTTCATACTTGGATTTTTAAAGTAAGCTCCTGTTACTCATTTGTGTTTTACCCATTTTTCTTTCTTTACAGTCTACCCCAACGGAGGACTGGCAGAGAGCAACGTCTATTTATGAGTTCTCAGCAACAGATATTGATGGCAACTTGGTTTCCCTTGAAAAATACAGGTACGTTTATCCATCATATCCTGTTTTCCTGATTTTGCTGCATCATCCAGTTTAAAGCCTACAGTCAGTATAAACACTGAGGTCGTCTCTCTTTGTATTTTCAGGGGGAATGTTGTCATCATCACCAACGTTGCCTCTAAATGAGGTAAAACCCCAGTAAACTACTCTCAGTTTGCGGAAATGCACGCCAAGTACGCTGAGAGAGGTTTACGCATCCTTGCCTTCCCTTCCAACCAGTTTGGAAACCAGGTATGTAACAAATGAGTTTTATTCAAGCTCCTTGCTGCACTCTAAAAAGTAATTCAGGAGACCTATTCCCACCACTTAAATAAATGCATGGCTGTAAGAATAAAATCTGAATATATAGGCCTTTTAAGTTGCAAACATTATTTTTGATAGATTGTGTTGACACAATAATGTTGCTAATTGAATCAACTTAATACTGTGTGTAATTTAAACAATTTTTTCTGTATTTGTTGACTTAATACTAAATTCAACTTGAGATAATTGAATGAAACTGGCTTGATAACTTCAATATTCTTCACCTTGAGGTCAAGTCCACATTCTACCTACTAAACACTGGAGCAGCTTAATTTTTATTTTTGCCAACTTACAAACTTGTGTTCATAATTTTTGTAATTAAGTACATAACACTCCCTTTAGATGATGTGGAAATACTAGTTGGAACAACTAAATGTTTATGAGTAATCAACTTTAAAAGTTGTGTGTCTGCTACCAATCATTAAGTAATTACCAATACCTTTTATTGTGAAGGAAAAATATATTCCTATAACTCATTGTAGTTTGTTGGTTGATCAAGATTTCATTAGAAATCTTCATAACTCAAAAAGATTGATGCAAACTGTAACTGCTAATTTTTTGTGGAACCCAAACTTTATTTTTTAGAGTGTAGACTGTGATCTAAGAATGTCTTATCACTGTTAATATTAAATAACAATAAGATTTTTAATAAGAATTTTATCTGAAACTGCTGCATTAGAGGATACATTGTTTTATTTTGTAGGAGCCAGGCAATGACACTCAGATCAAGCAGTTCGCTCAGTCCTACAACGCTCACTTTGACATGTTCAGTAAGATCCAAGTGAACGGAGCCGACGCTCACCCTCTGTGGAAGTGGCTGAAGGAGCAGCCCAACGGGAAAGGCTTCCTCGGAAAGTAAGTGGCGAAAAAATGAACACTCAGTGCAAAGACATAGTGCTAACACTGATCTGATCAGATGTTATCTCATGACACAAAAGCTTGTTTGGGCCATTTTTATAGGTATAGAGATAATGATGCAACATACATCTATAAACTAGTAAATGTTTTTGATTGAATTTTCTAACATATATGTTTTTCTCACTCCTGCAGTAGTATCAAGTGGAATTTCACTAAGGTAAATATTTGCAATTAGTTCTATATTCAATATTCCAGATGTTACGATTGAAACTACAAGGAGATCCTTTAAATTTAAAAAAAAGGGGCTTTATTCTAAAAGTAAAAGATGTTATTGGATTTCATGTTTAGTGTATTTGAATATTCTCCTTTTTTGTGTTTTCCTAGTTTTTGATCAATAAAGAGGGGCAGGTGGTGAAGAGATACGGACCCCTAGATGATCCAAGCGTATGTACAAAAACTCCTTCCTTTGCTGCAGATACTATAGAGCTGAATTATTACAGAACTTTACAAACGTCAAAATTGAGAGAGTATATTCCTTTGAAATTACAGCTGTACAATGGATTTATGAAGTGACATCATCTCCAGCTGATGTCACTTCATGTGAGATGTAACTGTACAGGCACTGTGTGTTGTCACGTCTCTAATGAACTTTGTCTCTTGTTTTCTTTCAAGGTGGTGGAGAAAGACCTTCCCAAATACCTTTAAACCCTTAATGGATGACTCATAGCACATTTACTGATACACATTTTGCCTTCCCGTCACCCTTTCCCCTCTTTTCTCTGCCTCTCCAAGCACCAGTGGATACAGTTTGCGTATTTCCACCCCAGACCAGTGACGGTCTGCTCACAAACCCGCACGGCGGACAGAGCAGACCTGATGAAAATGGCGTGCAAACCTGCTGGGAGGATACAAAGCTTATTTTCACTTGGTTCTCTGGAGCGAAGGAGAAAGGATCCCTAAACACATCATTAACACCTTTTAGCAGCTTAATGTGTTCTCTATTTCTAATAAAATCCATTAAGATTATGCTCTAATGATATTTCTGTCTGTGACATTTATCTCCTGTCACTGAACCACTGAGTGGGCTGTGGGTCGGTGTTTTGTCCTGAGTTATTCGTGTGCACAATGATCTTTCATTTTGTGTAATGGAAGTGGTTACAAGGGATGTCAAGTGAAAAATGTATGCGTCAGAAAATCGTTAGCAAGTGTGCACTACAGCTTAAAATGAAACATTGGAAGGTGGAAACATGTACAGTCCTTTTTTCTATTGGATACTGGATTCATAATACAGCAACCCATTACTGAGATGACAGGCACACCTATGATTTGTAGATATCATGCTATCTGTAGAGAGTACGCTCATTCTAGTCTTATATGTTCCAACACGGTAGAGATGGTAGAGGCACTGGTTTACCTTTTAGACTATCCCAAACAAACAATAATTGCATATAAAATTAATTTTAAAATATGGAAATATAGATTTTTGGCATTAGTGATTTCCACAATAGATGTCACAACCCTACAAGGCATTTAAAGATTATTATTATTAAGGTTATTAAGGATCCTCAGATGATTTTAAAGGATGCAAACTAACAGCAATGTTCTGCTCCACAAAATGTTGTGATTTTTTTGTTTCAATTTTGATTATGTCTCATCATATATTGTAAAGACTTACCTTTCAGGGCGCCCCGATAGCCTAACGGTTATGTTGCATGACCCAAGTGCAAAGGCGTAGCGGCTGTCCCGGGTTTGATTCCGACCTTGGGCGTTTACTGCATGTCCTTCCCTACTCTCTCCCATTTCTGACGCTATCCAATAAAGGCCAAAAATAAATCTTTAAAAAAATATTTACCTTTCAAGGCCACCAATAATAATTCAGATTAGTCAAATGGTAAATAGTGCAGACCACTAGAGAAAAAACAAGGCACTCCATCTTCAAATGAAATGATATTATTAATTTATTCTTTGAGCATATAGTCAAACAAACAATTCAATTCAATAGCGCATATTTACAACATATGTCATCACACATCACAAACAGAATAATGCATATTGACTCTGGGCCTTCATCAGAGTCTGTCAAACATATAATCAGTTTGAAGTATATACTAGCTGGTAGCATTGAAGCCAACACATGTGGTACAGTAGATAACCTATAGAGGGCGCTAAAACTAAAGTATAAACCCCATGCACGCCAAAACAAAATGTAAACCTACAACTCATAATAATGATAGTAATTCAAGTCAAAATAATAATTGTTTTTGATAAAGTGGAAATGAATCAAATCAAAAGAAATACTCAACAAATACTGAATAAACAATCCTGTTAATTCAATCAATTAATAATCACAAAAATAACAACAACAAAATAAATAAAAGTAAATTAATTAATTGATCAAACCAAAAAAAAATTAAAAATGAAGAAAAATTAAAAATGTAAGTAGAAATAAAAAGATACAATTAAATAAAGAGAAAAAAAAATCTTTGTCTATGCTCCAGAGTGTATAATACTGAAGCGTATTGCATTCACTTGGGAAAAAAAAAAAGCTCTGTTTTTCGGGGTAATTTTTTTTCAGCCCTGTTTTTTGTGCAAATTTTTGTGTGCTGTGTCTCTCGCATGCCGCTATAAAGGAGAAGCCGTGTGTTCAACTCTACGAAGCCTCCGTATTTCTTTGTGTTATATTTTCATAAGTATAGGCGTCATAAACACCCTCGGTTACAGTATACACCCCCCCGCCCCCGGAAAACGGCTGAAAAAATTACCGCGAAAAACAGGGTTGAAAAAAAATTTGCACGAAAAACAGGGCTGAAAAAAAATTTGCACGAAAAACAGGGCTGAAAAAAAATTTGCACGAAAAACAGGGCTGAAAAAAAAAATTACCCCGAAAAACAGAGCTTTTTTTCCCCCCCAAGTGAATGCAATACGCTTCGGTACTGATGGACCACAGAGGGGAGTGGTTGGAGAAAAGTTTGTGTCTGGGGTGGGAGGGGTCAGCTATAATTCTCCCTGCTCGGCTCAGGGTCCTGGAGGTGTACAGGTCCAGGAGGGATGGGAGACTGCAGCCAATCACCTTCTCTGCTGAACGGACGATACGCTGCAGCTTGCCCTTGTACTTGACAGTTGCAGCAGCGTACCACATGGTGATGGAGGAAGTGAGGACAGACTCTGTGATGGAGGTGTAGAAGTGCACCATCATAGTCTTTGGCAGGTTGAACTTCCTCAGCTGCCACAGAAAGTACAACAAGATTGACAACAAGCTGGTCACACTCGGATGGGCACAAAGTCATTGGGACAAGTTTTTGTAAATAGTCACTAAACTCTAACTTTTCACTCACAACACACTGAAAACACTAATATCAGGCGATTGCAACATCACTAACAACAGTCAGTAATTAAATCAATTTCATCACTGACTAAGAATACAACTTTATTTAGTGCACTAAAGTGTATGTATCAAAAGAATTAGCAAACTGCTTCAGTGTATTATTATTTTTTTGTATCTTTGCATATAGTTGTTTACTTGTGCGAAATTTAGTGATGAAGCAAAAAATAAGTGTCTAAATTTGCAGGAGTGCAAAAATTACTAGAAATAGTAATAAAACACTTACATATTACAGTCACTCATACTATATAGTGGTGTGAGGGTTTTAGCTTTTCTCTCTGTCCTGCATCAGACTTCAAGTTCTCACACATCTGAAATGGTTCAGTTTTGCACCAAATATGTGCAACAAATAGAAGTGACCCCAAAATTGCTCCAACAACTTGTGAGACTTAATGAAATGATAAAACTAAGTACCACTTTTTAATAAAGTCAAATGTGTCGTACTTCCTTGAATTTCACAGAATGGAATTCCCAGGAAGAAATTTTGAAAAAGAGATTCCCCAAAGAGCGTGCAACCCACAGAGGAAGACATCATTTAGTGAACCAGACCCTGGCTCCCACAAGAATACCCACATGGTAACTGAATGAAGCAGGTCTGTGTGTTTACAGACTTTCTACTGTCAGCATCAAGAAGTGGTCAGAAATGACTTTGTGCAGCTTTAACTTGCAAGACTGGACAATGACTGATTCTCTGAAAACAGTGTAGTAATTCCTCTCCAGTGGGTACAAGCACTGTTACTTTATGTAAAGGGAATTCATTGTAATTTGTGCTTTCTTTTATTCTTGCAGTTTACATGATGTGCTGCAGCCCTCTGGATGTATGGACAATGGTTAGGAAAACTAAGGTAAAAAAATTCATATAAACAAATGCAGCACGAGGGCCACAGAGACTTTATACATTCTTAAATGTGGCACGCTGAAGAGATGGATATTTGTTTGGATGACATGGTCAAAAAAGCCTTCACATGCAAATGCTGTGAGAATATTGTACATTGTTGTGCTCCTTTGCCAAACACTGTTTCAGACACTGTTCAAAAACCAGTTTCTGAAGCCTGAAGGTTGGACACCAGAAGACTATAAGCTGATTTAGACCGTTGGCTCAATCCTGTGGGTGGAGTTGAAGCGTCTGCATTAGTGTTGTGTCGTTCGCGAACGAAATGGCTCTTAGAGCTGGCTCTTAGAGTGAACGATGGGAGCCGGCGCTCTCTGTTTTTGTCTTCAAGCCGCACGTAGTTGGTCAATATCAGTTACACACACACACACACACACACACACACAGAGCACACTTGTCAAGGTGCGTCAGAAATCTCACGTGCAGACACACAGAGAGCAGGCAGACGAGCGGGGTGTTTAAACAAATGAATTTATTCTCAAAGGGTAACAAAAACCAATACAGAATGAAGAACTAAACGCTGGCGACAAGAAGCGAACCAGACCTCATACAAAAAAACTAAACTACCCTGAAGAACTAAAAACTCTAAACTAACCGATTGCGTTGACACTCACAAGGATTAACTAAACTAAACAAACAAAACGGCTTACTCACTAAAGCGGGGGAACTCAAACTAGCGGTTTCTTACCTCCAAGGGACCATGGCGCCCTAAAATGAGAACCAGAGAAAGGGAATGTTTGAATACAGAACTACTGGTTCCAAGTAGCAGAACGAATTAGTAAAGAGGTGGGCATTGGTGGGTGAAGCCGCATTTGTCTAGCAGTCCAGAGGGCTTTCCTTATGATGGGCAGGAGTTTAATAAACTGTCTCTCATTCTCTTCAACCTTGGTGGAGGACGGAGATAAAAGAGGCTTTGGTGAGAAACAAGAGTCAGACTGGAACTTTGATTTGTCTTTTAGAAATAGAGGGAAGTACAGTACACTTAGATTTGCCCTCCAGTTTCAGGTGTCTCAGGTCATCCGTCAACTTTTTGTTGTCATCTGTCATCCGTTTCTGGTCAACTGTCAGCTTTTCGTTGTCGACTGTCAGCCTTTTGAGGTCATCAGTCAGGTTTTGGAAAGTTTCCTCAAATGCAGTGAGGCGTCCCTGGACTGACAGTAATCCATCATCCACTGACACATTTGGAGTTTCTGTATTGCGTCATCTGGCTGTTGAGACAGCTTGTGCTTCAGGTCTTCGACTTCTTTAGTTTGGTTCTCCTGCAGCTGTGATGTTTTTGCATTTTCAACCAACAAGTGTTGCTGTGGACACTCACTGCTTGTCCTCCTAGAAAAGGACCTGTGCCTTTCCTCAGTAATCCGAGTGATGTGTCTCGCCTACTCAGATTCAGTGTTGGTCCCTGTGCACAGTCCCACAAAATTCCAAAACCTTCAGCAACAGTTCATCAGTCATCATGGACTTCTCTTGCTGGGATTCCTGCTCAGGATCTTTGTTTTTTTCCTGTATAGTCTTGATATACTCTTTTTGCTTTTGAATAGTTTTTTGTTGCAAGCTGTTTGCATGTTCCAAGTCGTGTATTTTTTTTGCTGCAGCTCTTCTGCCAGCAGTTTGTGGTTCACCAAGTCTTGGCTCAACTTTTCTATCTCAACTGCGTTTTTTCCCACAACCTCTTTAAGAGCAAGGGACATTTTTTTTGTCCCGTTCCATGTTGTCTTTGGCCTGCTGCTTCTTCAACTGCCCAGTTCTGCAGCAGGCGGGTGATTGCAGGGTTGAGTGACAGCCATCTAGTCACCACATGGCGCAGGGTTTCATGGAATTCAACGTCACGAAATTCACAGAACTCCTTCAGGGACTCTCTCCTTTTGGCAGAGGTGGAAACGAAACTGTATAGGGCAATATTTTCCACATCCACTGAGACCTTGTCCAGGGCTTTTTTCACTGTGTTATGGGCAATATGTGCATGGCAGTTGCCACGAAGGATCTCACTGTTGGCCTCTCTCAGTTTTGTGAAGACCGAGTTGTGAATGCCATAATTGATATTTGCATTGTCAGCACTGAATGTAGAAACATGATCTTAGGGATAGACCCATGTTTTCAAGAGAGCTTTGTATTGTTTTGACTATTCCCTCTGCAGACTCATCCGGATTTTCAATGAAATCTATTGCCTTGTTGACTATTGCACGGCCAAGGGTAACATCTTCCGATTTCCGTTATTAGAGGCATCGGTATGAAGAAAGAATGGGAGTGGATTTCCACAGGCAAAGGTCAGTCACATAGGTGTTCTCTTCTGCAGTAAGATCTGCTTTCCTGAGCTAAGGTACACATTCACAAAAAGGAATACATTGAGAATGATATGCAATATATCTCCAGGTAATTCACAAACAAGGTGAAGGGCACAATATAAACAATTAAAATTTGTAATGAAGCACAAGACAGGAAAAGCTTCGTAACACATCAATCTAAACATCCCAGGACTAAGCCATGAAAAAGTGCTACTCACGAGATCAATATTTTCACGATGATCAAGATCAGGACAGGGTCAGGGCTGCTGCCGCAGTGTCAGCGCTCCCCAGTCAACAGAGTCACCACAGGCAAACTGAGTCCTGCAGTAAGATTAGAGGATTATGCACATGTATGGCTTTGGTTGATGTTTTTTTACTTCATTGTCAATTATTGAAATTTTAATTGGCCAATCAAAAGCATTAAATACACTCTTTCTTGCAGTGTGCCAGACGTCAATATTCAGTACTTCAGAAGATATAAACCACTGTCATTTAAGTGAACTTGTGTAAATTAATAAACACTACATGACCATAAACTAAAGCTACATACCAAGATAAATCATCATAAAATCATGCATGCATGGCCCTGTTATGTCTTGCCTCACCTTCTCATGGCCTGCCTCACCCTAGTGTCATCAGGCACAGGGGTCACAGTTCTGCCTGCAGCTGCCCTGACTGGCGCGCTTTCAGCTTGGGTTGAGGAGGACGTTTAGGGCGAGGACAGCTCCCTGGCTAACAGTTGCACTAATGCATGTGCAGCTACCTCAACTCGAGGTGATAATCCCTGTCAATCAGCCATTTCATTTTCACTACTCTTAAATTACTTACAGGATATTATTTAGTAAAACATACAACTATTATCGTTACCCGATTTCATGTTATTATTATTATATTTGGTATTAACGTAGTTACACAACACACTTAACCGGCCTAAAAAAATAATTCCAACAAGCCGAGGTAGCGTCACAAATTAGATCACATAAAAGATTGAGAAAACAAAACGTTATGTTTTACTTACACTTGAATTTTCGCGGTTGCCACTTCCAGACGCCATGTTTACTGTTTTTCCCGTCTCCTCGGCGGCAGCGAAAATCAGGGTTGCGCACTGTAATGACGTCGGTTAAAAAAAACCCTCGTGGGGAGGCACTCGTGATTGGCTGTAAATGAGTGAGACAACATGAAAGAAATGAGAGCTAAATGCTGGATGGAGGTGATTGTGTGGAAGGCCATCTCTAGTGCTCTACAGTGTAGGGATCCAAGCCTTTAAGCTGAAGGCTTTTTATTCGTTCATCCTTGTGAGTGCCTCAGTTTTTGAAATCACCTCCTATACTTGGATCCCTACACAGAAGAGCACCACAGATGGCCTTCCACAGCAGCACTCCGCATTGTGTTTTGATGATAGATAAATGCTCACAAGAACATAGGGCACAGCACAGGCTGTGTGCAGATTAGATTGGATAAATTAAGCTTTACAGTATGTGTACAAAGAATTGCAAAAGCTATTAAAATTTAGGCAAACATTAAAAAAAATGTTTTTATAGGAAAAAAAGACATGCAGTGGTCAGTTGTAGTGCATGTGTTATGTGATTGGTTACAGCCAGATGAGAGAGAAGCAAAATGTCATTAACTACAAATTGTATTTTGTATCTGTGATGTTCAATAACATTTTGCAGGTCCTTTGGTCCTTCACCGAGAATTACCAGTCTTACCTTTCTTGAATAGCCGTCTATTCCACCGAAAATAACAAGGTTGTACCTAAATCAAAATCAGACAAGATGGACGGTAAAGAAAACACAATACATTGCATCTCTAACAGCAGTAACACAGTACAATTTCTGAGGGTTTGTAAGCAGAACAGGTGCTATAATTCATTTAAGTTCATTGCGATGTACTATTGTGGTTGATTTTACACGATACATAAAACTATACATTGCAAAAAAATAATACAAAGTAATAGAAAAACTGAATATTTACAGCCAAATGGCATGCATCCATACCTGATGAGCTTGTGATTCGTGTCAATGTGAATCAGATACTTTGGGTGAGGGACTGTGTATGTCCTCCTCACTACACATCCAAGGGAGGACAGCCGAGAGAGCATCCCAATACATGTCCACACGATGCATAGCTGCATTCACTCTATCCCATTGCACTCTATGTCCTTGTGCTAATAGAGCACCTTGAATACCCAATGTTTGGCATTGTGGTCTTGATTGCAGATATTAATGAGTCCAATTCATCATCACTGCATTCACTGTATGTCTGGGATATGGATAGGCCGTTTTCGGCCATTCTCCTAAATAGCGTTGCTCTTGACGCACCAAGAAGTCTCGTCATGCAAGTTGATGACAGCCCGAGTTCAATGAAATGTTCAAGGGTTTCTACTGACACTGCCAATCGTGGACGCCCACAAGAACCCCTTCTCAAGTCCAGTGTGAAAAATGTCTGTTCGCTCTCTCTCTTCCTGAATCACAGAATTCACATCTGTCAGTGCTGTCAGTATATGCTCTCCCACGTCCACCAAGTCATCAAGAGCACTTAACAAAACAAAGTCTTGAACACAAGCAAACTGTAACCCTTCGATGTCGAGGGGTTGCCTCTCCAAGATGTGTAAAAGTCTATCGTGGAGTCTCTGAAGGATGTCACGCTTCAGTAATTCCTAAAGGATAGATAAAAATGCATAAATAAAATCAATAAACAGAACACTTACATTTGTGAGTCCTTTTTCGTGCATTTATTCGTTATGAGACTGTTCTGGCTCCATATATCTGCCTCTGGCGTTGCCTGGTGGACGACAAACCGGTCATGGTTTCCCCTGGTTTTGTTGTCCCTCACGTTTTTGATGTGTACACCACTAGATGCATACTGTTTTACATCAAACAGTCCACCATGGGCTACAGAAAAAGCGCGCCGGCAGACAGTGCAGTGCGCCTTATAGATATTATAATGCACTTTTTCCAGCAACATGTTCCGTTTCCCATTCTGGTCTGTATTTCTGCAGCCTTTTCATTTTTTTCCTCGGAGGAGTTGTAACGGTACTGCTTGTACCATCGGCAGTGTCCGAGACACGAAAATTTGTGTTGTCCGTGTCATCCATGCTGCCGGTATCTTCTTTGCAAGCAACAGTACCTCGACCAATGAGATGAGCCGAAATCTGTATTGTCATACTCGTGTGAGTGTGTTGTCAGTTCATTGGTCACAGAGCAGGAGAGGGCTGGCAATAAGATTACCGTACATTTTCACATAAAATATTCCATTTTTCAAGGGACGGTTGGCAACCCTACTTGGCAATACAAATTCTATTTAAGTTTAGCTTTGTGTTTGGCTAATGTTAGCTAACATAGTATCCTTGCTAGATACTAGCAGGCTTGTACGAAATTTCGTTACATGGCTCACAGCGGTATACCAGGAGTCGGCAGCACGCAGCTCCAGAGCCACATGTGGCTCTTTCATCCCTCTGCTACCTGTGGCTTTCGAAAATAGGTAATAAATATTTAATTGAAATTTATTTCATTTTAGTTGGTTAGTTTAAAAAAAAATAAAAAAATTCTAAATTCGAAGATTATGATGCTCTTGTAACATTAAAATAAAACGTGTTTAATTTTTTTGTAGCTCAAAATATGTGTCACAACCGCCGACTTGCGACAACTGCCAGCACGCAATTTATCAAGCTTTTCAACGCCAGGTAGGCCAACCATGGATAAATCCAAGAAAAGAAGTTTCTGAAGAAAACAGAACATTTAATGCTATGTAGGCAGATTCATAATGTTGACAAGAGTGGCTTACCAGTATGTTTAATATGTGGTGAGAAATTGACAAACAACAAAAACTCAAATGTTGCAAGACATTTCCACAATAAACACACAGCCTTTGCTGAAAAATATCCATAAAAAATCAATGAGCTAACGGTTCTTATAACAGAGCAAGGAAACCTTGGCAATACAAATTCTATTTAAGTTTAGCTTTGTGTTTGAGTAATGTTAGCTAGCACAATAATCTTGCTAGATACTGGCAGGCTTGTGGTCTAAAAAAGATCAAGTACCCTCCTTTAAACATTCGGTGCCAAGATTAAAAAATACATGTCTAAAAACAGACAGCAATAAATATAGATACATGAAAGTATAAAAGAATAGTGTTCTGTTGTGTATTGCATATTGCACAATGCCAATACATAAATTATACAAATTAAAATATACAGTAAAATATTGCACTTTAGCTCATTGTAAATGCTAATGTGTATGAGGACAGTGGGGATTATTGTGTTTCAAGAGTCTAATGGCTTGGGGGAAGAAGCTATTGCACGAACAAACAAACAAAGACTTCTAGTTCCCTTCAGCAACCTGACTATTACATCTGTGCCAGGCCCTTTGCAGCTGCAGTCTGCTACTCTGGAGCTGCAGGACCTCCACATTTAGTCCACAGACCCAGTGGTGTAGTTATTGCCCGGAGAAGTGGGTATACTCTAAGTTATGAACCCAAATATGACATGTAAGGCAACTCTGCATATTTATTTCAGTAAAAAATGGACAAGTAGTACTTTCACATTGTCTCTTAACTTTTAGTGCTTGACTTTACTTTGAGTTACCACACATGAAAACTAGAAAACTCCTGTCACCTTGCAGGTCTATGGACCAGTCTCCTACCTACACTACACTACTGCTGGAAAGTGGTTTGGCTGCTGAGAGTACATGTGAGTAAAACAGAAGTCACTCCTCCTCCTTCTCCGAGGCCGCTCAAAAAATCTGAAATCTGATTGGTTGAGAGCAGTGTGGGATGTCCCACCTCCTCCAGTTTCTCCCAGGCTCACCTTTGACCCTCTTTTCCAGTATCAGTCCAGTTCACTCTGCTGGCTGGATTCAGTTTAAAGCAGGGACAACTTGCAGACGCATACAGCACGCTGATAACACACACACAGGTCACATGTATGGAAGAACATTGGTGTCAAAATGTCTGTAGCGTCACAGTAATCCAGGTGATGGTAATCCTACATAGGAGGTTTGAAGCCGTTACTGCTGATGGGTTCTAGGTATTAGTCTATGTCATCTATGACTTGGGGCTTGTCGACAAAATATAAGTGATTTGAGTCTCAGGTCGTTGATTCATGTGAGTACAGGAAGAGTTAACAGGGTACATAAATACCTGGGACTCCCCACCAGTAGGTCGGACATGAAGAAGCCTCTTGGATAGGGAGTGAAACATCTTCAAGAACCAAAAAACAGAAATTCAGTTTCCTTCTACTGAAGTACCTGGGGTTAGTGTCAAAAATGCAGTGAGTAAATTTTCTGTAATGAACTGAATCTCTTAGAAGCAATATAGTTTTATGAGCAGTTGATCGTATTAATACAAAGTCCATGCTTTCACAAGATAAGAGCAAAATTATAAAGCAAAAACACTTGCAGGAAGTTTGTTTCTAATAGTCCTCCAAGCAATGGAAAACAAGTGGTGGGGGTCAGTCTTTCTGGGTTTTAGCTAGCTGTTATATAGAGCTTTATCCACTGACGAGACAGTTCAAGGTCCCCATAGAATTATTCGTGTGAACATAAGACCTCTTGTGTATCTCAAGGCCTGAGGGTCAAGCTGACCTCCTGGTACAAACAAGAGTGAAGAGAGGCAAACCTTCACATGAGAAAACAGTCGGTCAGTGTATAAAATATGCACAAGAATAACACACCTAGTGTCAGCCGGAGAATTTCCATTACTGAAGGCTGTGGGGAAGTACAGCTTGGAGGTTTCTCTATTTCTACTTTATACCTAATACGTTATTATTTTTTGATTTTTTAACTGCTTTTAATTTTTTTTTTTTTTAAAGGTTTATTTTTGGCCTTTTATGCCTTTATTGGATAGGACAGTGGATAGAGTCGGAAACGGGACAGAGTGGGGAAGGACATGCAGTAAATGGCTGAGGTCGGACTCGAACCCGGCACAGCCGCTATATCTCTGCACGTGGGTCACGCGACATAACCGTTAGGCTATCGGGGCGCCTGTTTGTATTTCTTTTAACAAATCACAATCATCTTGGGTGGTGCTAAGTCCAGGATGCAGTGATGGTTCCTTTGCCAAGTAGTGACAAGTGGAATTGTGTTGGTGAAACATTTTAACACTGAGAGGTGAGCACTATCACTAGAATAGTTCATTTACCAAAACAACCAAGCAGGCCTGCTTTATTGGACGATCCAAATGTTTTTCAAAGCTGGACATTTTCAGTGTGTGGGTTGCCTCTCTGAGGTTGTAAAAGGGATTTTGAAAACAGTTACAAGCAGATAGCTGAAGGAGAGGTGACACCTGTGTAAAATGTGCAGTGGAAATGGCTGACTTATACCAGATGTCTATATCTTAAAATGCAGACTATGATTATTCTGACCGGTACTGCTTTTCTGGCAGAGAAGTCCAGGTTCTGAAACTAAGATATTAGTGTGCCATTTAGTGAACTGACCCACATTTCCATGAGTTTGTGGCAGAAACATTTTTTTCTTCTCTTTTTAGAGGATAAACAAGGCAAATTGGTGGATTGCATTATTTACCCTTTAGCTTTTAGCATGTTACTGCAAACTTTTTATTTTTTTATTGTAAAAGATAGACAACAAGTAAACCAAGGCAAATGGTACATAGAATGTTTTTCACTTTTATAATAAGATACAAGCAGAGATGATGTTCTGGTTCAAACTTCATGTCCTGGTTTCTTCTGGTTTCTCACAACATGAGACTGTTACAAACGATAAAAACAGTAGTTAATTTAAATTAAAGCCCCGCACATACAAAAATATGTAATCAGCCTCCCAATTTTCTTTCTCCTGAGGTGACCCCTGAGGTCATTATTACAGATTAGCTACAACAGAAGCAACAACTAAACATGCTCTTAAGTTGAGTTTGACATTGAAATGCAAGTAATGAAGAAAGGTGACAATATAGAGAGAGAGGGTCGCAAGTCTCTGATGCAATTATTTTGACTGCCAGGGTCGGCAAAGTTTAGGGACCCATGTTTAAAGTTGGATTGGTTTTGCATTGAAATAAAGTTAGTGTAAAATAAAGGGTTGGTTAAGCCTTTGTTACCTCAGCTATTCTGCTGCAGGTCCACAGAGGCTTTAGTGATGGACCAACCAATCTATATACATCCCGTCATTCTCTCTACAAACATGGAAAAGTGTTTTGCATTGTTATTTTAAACTTACCCATTGCACCTCTGGTACTAATTATTCCGTGTCCCCTCGAAGATGTCGAAAACTATAGGTAATCGATCATCATGGTCATCTGTAGCTTATTCCTGCTGTCCTCTGACTCCTCACATCCTGGTGCATTGTACAAAAAGACCTCTTTAATTATAGAAGCAGAGTGGTCATGTAATTGGCTGATAGGATGTTTTGTGGAAAAATGGTGATATGCCAGTATCTTCAACAAAACAAAAGGTGTTCCAATTTTCCTCTCGGTGTAATTTACTCTAAATGTGTAAAATGTCCTTAAAGGTCAAGCAATTTGTTTAAGCAGTGTTGTTGTTAATGTATAATGTTATTGAAGGTGAAAAACAAACACTCATATTTCATGTCGCTACATAAAATTGATGTTAGTATGCACAGCAACACTCCGCGGTCACTTAGTAGAGGGAGTGTGTGTCGGCAGGTTGGCTGTACCCTATCCATTTTCTAATATCTCCTCTGTGCCAGTTGTTTCAGTGGGAAAATGTGATAAACCACACTGTCTCCCTATAATTCAATTTCTATTTTCTTGTTCTCTTCTCTCAGCCGTCCTGTAGTGTCTACATTTTCCTCTAAATTAGAGTATAAGTGCAGGACACACACTTGCAGTTGAACAGTGAAGTTTAAAGAGACCATATTATGCAGATTTACTGGTTTATCATCTTATTTTGGGGTTGAACTAGAATACCTTAATCTTTAACAAACACAAAATTTTTATCATACTATACAATGCTGTGTAACTTCAACCTCTGTGTAAAACTTTATGTTTTAGCTCCTGTCTTTTTAAGGCCCCTATATTAAAAAGCCTAGTCTGCCCAAATTGGTCAGCTGGCCCGACGACAGCACATTTGTGTTAGTTAACCTGGTTCTTGCGAGAAAATAATCGTGGACTACAAGGAATCTGCTAATTCTTTGTTTGATGACGTGTCAAACTAAACTTTGCAAACCTTTTATATGCACAAAAAAGCAAGGTGCTCACTAAAGAAAATAGATAAACCCAAAAAGCAGAGTAGAAGCTCTTTAAACAGTCTCTTTGCTGCTAAAGATGAGCTGAGCTTATTGTACCTTACCTTGCATGAATGTAGGTTATTACAGGTGTTTAGCTTGTGGTGCAATGTGAATATAATGTCAGCAATACCTGAATAGGTACTTCAATCCAGTACATTAGTTCTGCCATGTATTATCACTCTTAAGCTGCCAACATCAGTATTCATGAAAAGCGACAACCCTGTTAGCCCAAGAATTATCACTCAACTCTGCTGTTCCTGCTGCTGTTTCTTTCAAAGCATCTTTTTGACCAGGAAGAAAAAGCCTGGAAAACCAACTGTATGCTACCTGACTATCACCAAACAGCAGACTGTCAAATTTAGCAGCTAGGTGGTAAATATAGCAACGTATTTGCATCTGTTTCTCTTGGAAACCTGCACTCTCTAGCTAAAAATGGAATTAATATTGGGCCTTAATTCATCATGTGTCCAGAAATACATGGTAATGTTAATGTTGGTCTGAAATATCAATACTTCTGGTCCTAACTCATTTGGTTCAAGAAACGATTCTAACAATATAGGGTCGATATCTGTAGGCACAGCTGCAAGGGTGAGACTGACTTCCATCACTATCCTTTGGCGGTGACAGGCAGCAATATTTAGGTACAGAGAGAAAAAGAGTGTGTGTGTGTTGCTATGGCGACATTTATCACTGACCGTGGGAAAGTGATTTGCGTCTGTTCGGGCTTCAGTTTGTGTGATGTCAGCATGAGTTCCCTGCATGCTTAAAACTATGGAATGCCATTTTATTCAAATTGATATGAATAAAAATGTCAGTGAAATACATAATATAGTTGTGGAGTAAGTAGTGACAGAAATAAATGGCACAATGAGTAGTTCTATAAGGAACAGGGCTGTTTGATTCAGCTTGAAGTCAGATTTCTGGATCACCTCACATCAATTCAATAAAATATTGCTCAGTTTTTTTATGAGTTTCAAAACCAGCAATGTTAAAACGACTATTCACCTGCTAATACTCACATATTTTAATGACACTTATGTATCCATTTAAATGATTTACACCATAAGCAACGAACCTTACCTCACTAACTGTTGGCCTATGAGCAGCCATGTTCAGGAGACCCAGTCTCATTTGTTTTGACTGACAGATTATTGACTCATTATATATTTATTATGGCATTTATCTATTTACTTATGTTTCAATGATGATTTCAATTTTTATTTAGTTAACATGACAGGAAGCACATGTAACCTCAATTCCTGTCCTCTTCCACAGTAGCCACTGTATTTACAGAGGCTGATTACATACCAAGATTTAGTGTACAGTGCAGTGTAGCTCGATCAGTCGCTTGGCCCTGTGTATTTGTATTGTTTCTAAATGATTCTCCAAAAGCAGTTAAAGGTGTCTGGGAAATTGATGGTGCCTACTGTTCATTTGCCCTCTTTTGCTTTTGTACATAACAAATATCGAGTTGGTTTTGGGGATACCAGCCCAGGTTTTACTTGGTATTGGATCGTACAGGAAATCAGTGGTATAACACACCACAACTCTGTATGCGCTGGATGTGAAATAAGCTGTACTATATGCGAACACATTAACTGTAATAACTTCAAGTTGGCTGTGCCGCCTCCATGTGGCCAAAAGCTCAAGTTTTAAAGTAGGTTTAATGTTAAAATCCTTAAGTTTCCAGTCCTGATTGATTTAGAAACACATGCAGCTACCGGTGGTTACAGTAGGCCAATCATTCAATCACAATTTAATTGTACTCCACCTTTAGTGCAGATTATAGGTTACAGGTCAATCCAAACCAAACAGTAAAACAAACAATGCAGGTCTAATGCACCAAAGAAAAAGTAATAAAAGCATTTTTAAGATCTTTAAACTGCATAACAGACATTACAATAATTGAAATAAAACCACAATGAAACTTTAAATTTAAAACATAAAGGTTCTAATCAAAAGTCAGGCTGAAAAGATGGGATTCAAGTTTGTGTTTAAAGATGTCAATACTCTACGTCTCCAAATACTGGGTTGAGCCACAAAAAAACACCCAATGCATCTGCAGAACAGCCACAACAACATTTTATTTAATAAAGATGTCAATTGACTCTCTGCCTTTTTTCCATCAAACAATGTACAACCACTGTCTGTCTTTGTAGATAGAGTTCTGATGAATGATAAACATAATGCACCGCATGCATCACCAGTTTAATGCTCTGAAAGCAGCAGCAGTAGGTGAAGATGGCTTGGTAGCATAATACAGCTCTGACTGACTTAGAGCTATTACAGAAACGCAGATACAATCAATAGTATAAAAAATGAGATGTCATTTTAACTTTAATGCTGTTTGCTTCACTTTTGTTTGGATCTGTGGCTTCAACTCCAGCTGGGATGTTATTAAAAATAAAGTTTATTTAAAGTTTAGTATTTTTTTATTCACACCTACATTTTTTCTTATTTTATATTATTGTATATATTTTTTCCTTGATAGTGTGGATCCACTCTACGTCAGCCTTGTGTTGACACATCAGTGGCATCAAGCAGAAGGTACGTCAAACTTCTCCATTTTGACTTGAATAGAAGTAGATTAAAGCAGACCCTGGTAACGTTAGTTCTGGCAGCGTTTCCATTCTCTGTCTCTTCCTTTGTCACTCTCCGTCCCTGTCTCTCCCTGCCATGTCTGGTCCTTGTTAAGATTCCTAGCAGGCGCCGGGAGGCGTCAGGAAACGACGAGTCACTAAATGAACAGACAGATTGTTAATTTCCCTCCTCCGGGCGCAGACTGGCCAGGGTTGAAGTCCAATTCTGTTTGGAGACAGAGCAAAATACTGTCACTTATATTAGCTTCCTGACCGTGTTATTCTCTGTCTCTCCCTTCGTCCTCCCATCTCCCTGTCACCTTATCACTTTGTGCTTCTGCGGCACAAAGAAAGTATCCATACATTTATCAAGTCTCTCCTCTCTTTCACTTTTCTTTCTCGGCACTGTTGCACTCTGTCTCAGCCTGTGCTCTTCTGTTTCTGTCTGCTTCATCCCATCTCTACCAACCTCTTTTGTTGCACAAGTTAGAGAAATCTGTGGACTTTTAAAAGAAGGAAGAAGAAGTTTATTTCAAGTGGCTCCAATAAAACCATCAATATACAATTTTTGATAGTGTGCTTGAATGAAACGCAGCTGTTGTGAATTCTAACAATCATTTGTGCAACTTCAAAAGGGCTCTTACACCTTCGTCTGTGGAAAACAACATTTAAAGCATTTTTTCCTCTGCTTCTGAAGCTCATCTGCACAAAACCCAACAGAATCACACTCTTTTGTGATCAGAGTAACAACAGCTGCTACACTTAACACCATTATACTCTCTATTTTCATGTTGGTTAGAGTTGCTGTTCAAACCTATCAGCTGTTTAAATGCTATTCAAGTGTTCACAGTGAAAATTTTCACAGCTTTACTTGGGAAGACAACAAAAAAATAGCCTTGTTGTTGAGATTATTCTGATTATAGTAAAGATTAAATATGTCATAAGCAGCATGTCTTGCAGATTAGAGGGGTTGAATAATTACCCACGCCGACGAAGTCGGCCTGTGGGTAGGGCGGTCACTGCCGTCTTTCTGTCTGTATGTATGTGGGTATGTATGCGGGTGTGTGAGTGTTCTCGAGTTATTGTGCGGTCATAGCCAAATAGAGATAGGATAATCAAACTCGGCATAGATGTTCATCTTGACCTACCATTTGACCTTTTGGGGTCAAAAGGTCAAAGGTCAAGGTTGCAGGGCTACTTAGTGCAAAATCCCCTTATTATCTACTATATAAGCTTGCAATGATGAACTTTGGTATATCTAAGGGTAGGACTACCACATTGCACCTCTTGGCCCTGAACTTGACCTTTGACCTTCATTTTGACCATCTGTCTGTCTGTCTGTATGTATGTGGGTGTGTGGGTGTGTATGTCCGCACCATAACCCGATAACAAATTGACATAGGATAATCAAACTCTGCACAGATGTTCATCTTGACCTACCCTGGTCACTCATTAATTTTTGGTGTCAAAGGGTCAAAGGTCAAGTTCACAGGGCTACATGCCATGTTTAGGAAGGCATCCGGCGTGGGTCTGCTTCTCTCTTGAGTGCATTCTAGTTTTGATTGCACTTGGGGTGTGTAGGAAAAATCATGCATGCACTCTAATCAGCAGATGGTTACAAATACACATGTTGAGTTGCATGTGCTGTATGTATTTGTGTTTATGGTGGTTGGTAATAAGCTGTGTAAATGGTTCTAATGGCTCAAGAGAGGGGCTGGGTGGGTAGGTATATATTAGCTAGTTTACCTTTTAGTTTATTTGACTGAAATATAGACATATGGTGCCATCCAAAACAATGTAACAACAAAATGAGATGTTTTTATTACTTTAGGCAGTTGAATTTGGGATCAAAACACTGAATGACATTACCTTTTATTCATGCTATTTAGGAAGGGTGATCAAAAAGCTGACTGTGCCTGTAAAAATCCAAAACCATACCTGGTTTCAATTCAGACCGCCTTTTCATGCTGTGACACACTGCTCCCAGCATTTTATCAAGACTTAAAACACTGCCTGGAAGTCCTGTTCAGCAAACATGTCAAGCATCATCTGGGATGAGCGCTGAATATATTAAACTGTGTCAAACTGTTGCATGACCACTGTGCGTTGACCGAGCGCATTGCAGCATCCAAATGCTATTGCACTACAGTTCTGATTTTTTGCATTAAGTGTACTCCCTCAGACACCTCAGGACTTCACAGTAGAACTTGTCGAACCCTGAAGGATTATTTCACAGTGAATAACCATGTGAATGTCATAGAAACCATGCTCCTGGTGTGCTCCTGATCTGAAGTGACTGTGGAAATTGTGGCTGTTTCTTCACTAAGTGGTAGCGGCAGACCCACCTCTCATCGGCAGTGATGATCCACCACATGAAGGTTGGATCATCCTGACTGTTGGCTGGCACAGAATGTGATTTTTTCTTCTCTGTTCCAGTTTGAAGATCACTGAGATATCATAAATGTGCATCTAAAAGTGGTCATAAACACAGGTCCTACTACCAAATGTATAAAAGTTAATGGAAAACTTAAAAATGAATAGAAGTAATGGAGTCTAACGTTTTGATGTCGTATTTGCAACAATGAGCTGTGCAGCTAGTTTATGTACTACTGACAGAATTGAATGTTTAGTATCTTCTTTGTAAATTCTATTGCAGACCTTCATAGCCTGTAAATCAGCTCAGATACTCAGAGGGGTTCAATTAGGTGATTGGGTCAATGTAAAATCTTCCATCTTGATAAAAGTTCTGGTGGATGGACAGGGATATGGGGTTATTGTTGCAGTACGAAGGCCCAGTATTGGGAATGAAGAAATGTACAAAGCTAGACAAAATGTGTGGACACACGTCTGACTTCATCCTGCTGCTGCCATCATCTTCTCCATCATGAGTAAAGATGAGTGAGTCAGTTCCAGAAGCAGACATACATGCTCAGGCCTTAACATGCCCTCCTCGTCATGGACACTTCTTGTCTCTTTTCACACTCAGGCTTTCCATCACTTTGTCAAAGGTTTATTTTGGCCTCATGTGTCCAAAAAACTCCAGAACCTTTCTAACTTGTGTATTTTTGGGCAAATTACACTCCAGCTTTAGGATTATTGCTGCTGACAAGAGGTTTCTATCTTATTGTGTAACCTTTGTAATGTTGCTGTCAAAGTGTTTTTCACAGCTTGCAGAACATTTCTCCTGTGTTTATTTTGAAGTCCACCACTGGTTTCTTTTTTCTGCAAAACCTTCCACACTGCTGATAAATCCATTTCCTGTGCTTTGACTTTCATGACCCTTTTTTAATGTTGTTCTATTCTCTTCATACAGATGATGTTTTTCTGTCACAGTCAGTTTTTCTGTCTCCATTCTTTATCTTGGTGCCTTCTGGCTCTAATTGTAGTCTCAGCAGATGCAAAGATGGACTTAAATGAAGGCTGACCACCCACTGCCTCTTTAATGGATGAACAATGCATACACATAAAACACCTCAGCAGTGAGTTCCATCTGTCAGCCAGTTGTTTACCTGCTTTGACACGCCTGAAAAAGAGAGATTCAATATTGAATTGTTTTTGTATAACATACAAATAGCATGAAATACAACTTAAAACCTAAATTAGCAACAACATTTTACTGTGTTGTTGACATACAGTACATTAATCTGGGCCTCCTTCCATTATATACATAGGTATTCCTATGTAATCCATGCAATATGAACCAATGAGCTGGTCTATTTTCATTTTGAAACACCCTGTCATTCTGTTTCTATAATTCATTTTCACCTGGACGAAAGAAAGCAAAGCCTTTATTTAGCCTGAGTTTAGAGTTCTTTTGTTGGAGGTGGTTCATGCTTTATTATTTGAGTAATTTGGGTTCATGGCTTAACTTGCACTATAAATCTGAATACAGCATTTTTTTGTGACATAGAGACAGATAATAGCTTTAGGGACCACCCATAAAATGACTGCCATGACACTCCAAACATCTAAACTGGTATAAATGATTAATAGCTCCATTATTAAACTCCACCTTTACTGTTTAGACAGTTGAGACTGTACTGTTGCACTTTAGATTATGTAAATGTTTCAGCATTAACTTAATTGATATGCAAACTTATGCGTAGCCCTGCCACTAATAGCTGTACTATTTTCATTGGAAAGCACTTCTGGCAATGATTCTGCACTTCGAAGTGGACGCAGATTGTAAATCTGCCGGCTGTGTGTGTGTATATGTGTCCTCATTACCATAATAAACACCTGCTCCATTCTGAATATTAGTCACAGCGTCTCAAAGCAGTGACTGATCCAAAAGAAAAAATCTCTACTTTAAGATCTTGATAAGTCCTTTTATTTCATTTCAAGTGGAATCAAGACTGGCAGGGAAGACCAGGAAGTTGTCCAAGAACTGCACTGGAGAATTCACTCACGGATTGATCTCGCCCAATTGCTCTAGATGACAAATTCTGTGGAATTACCATAAGAACCAAAATACGAGCTGTAACACTTATCTTTTTGATTGTGTTCCAAGTTTGGTGTTTGAGAAGATCCTTAATTCACTCTGTGTTGGCTGCTGCAGTGCTAACTACCCTGGAGCTCCTGGTGGTGCTGTACTAAATCACACCACCTTGGCTGCAATAGTATTGTTGTTAATGTTACTCAAATAGGGTTTTTGGAAGAAAATTGGTAGCCGCATCTGCTTTTCTATTCAGCTGCATTGGCCATAGCTGAGGTGGAAGGTATTATATTTTCAGGCTGTCCAGTCATCCTTCCTTACACTTTTGTAAACATATATTTTCACCACCTAGAGGGAATTTCATCAAAATTGCCACAAATGTTCACTTTTACTGAATTGATTACAATTTGGTGGTGAAAGGTGTCTGGCATTAACGTTCACAATCAAAGGTCAAAGTCACTGTGATCTCACACAATATGTTTCTGGTAAAAACTCAGACATTTGTGTGAGATTTTGTCAGAATTTGCTCATATTTTCTAATAGGGTGAGATAATGAAGTGATGACATTTTACATCCAAAAGGTCAAAGGTCAAGCCTGGATAGACATGGCTGTAAACTGCAACTTGACTGATTGGTGGAGGCATACAACAGCAAAGTGGTAATTCTAGTCTGTCTCAACATGAGGCCAATTTATTACTGTACTGCTGTGGAAACTGAGAAACGTAAGGAATTACTTCTTTGTCCAGCGTTCAGTTCAAGCAGTGGACAAAAGAAATTTGCTAGACCCAGAAAAGCTAAGCCAGCTCGGGGCTCAGTGTGCTGCAGGTATCAGCTGCCATAACACACCAAATGCAGACTAATAGAGAGAATTCACAAAAGCTGTTACCTGATGGCCCAATACAATGCTCCTGGGCCTGCCCTCACCATTGGAATCTGACCTATTACGTATCATACACAATTATGTTCATATATAGAAAATCTGTAAAAACTGATTTGCCTGCTTCTAGACC
>OMNN01040877.1:0-14423 GCA_900302755.1 Chromis chromis
ATTTGACAGAGAAGTCAGTTTGATTGACAGAGGCCCCACTGCACAAGGCAGAGTACCCAAAGGATCCACTGCCAACGTCCTGGTTCCAGACCCCATAGGACACCCTGAGAGGTCCTCTTGTCCATGCCCAATGGTTCAGAGCATTTTTGCACAACAGCTTTGCATTTTTGGTTTGTTGCAGTATGGCACTGACATAGAAATCACACCTCTAACCTCACAGTGTTGCTATAATCAACTCACATCTGGTGTTAAAAAGTATTTGCTCCTCCCAACAGTCACAAAGTACTTCAGGCGGAAGTGTTGGGTTTTACCCTATAATATTCTAAGGTCTTGACTCTGAGGTGACTTATGCTATGATTTGGTGCTATTTAAATATAATCAACCTGTCAAATGTCACTGGCCTACCCCCGCAGGAAAATGCACCCCACCACATGGCAAAAATATCAAACAATCAGGAACATCTTGAGGAACATGACAATGGCCCAAGATGTTGATTTGACCCCCAAACTTCCGAGACCCCATTCTGATCAAGCATCAACAGGATACATTATTCAAACCAGTAAACTCTGTTTTAGATTCTAGTAAAAGTTAAACAAGACACCAGATGTATTGGGTTAAATTTTGGTGACATATTTAACTTGGTGTAAACATAATATAGCTTCAATGAAGAGCTGAAACAAGAAAAGGCTTATTTTATATCTTATTGAAAATACAAAAGGGCTGTATGATGAATATAATTCAAGCCATTATGTGACAAAATAATTTTTTGATCTTGTTAACAGCAGTGGAAAAACTCCTGTAATATCTCTTCTCAGGGCTTTTATCATCTAAATGACATTTACAAAGGCAGATGAACTTTTTCAGCAGTTTGTTCTAGAGATGCACAAGTGTATTGGCATCATAGATGGTATCTGCAGAAAAAGGCCTTCAAAGGAAATGTCAGCATTGAGCAAGAATGAAAACTGACAGGCAGATAACGCCTGCCAGCTTAAAACTTTACAGATGTGTTTGAAAAGCTTACATAGAATAAATATGTCGTGTTTTACATGTAAGTTTACATAGTTTTCCTATTTTGTCTAGTAAATGTATACATTTAAGAAGCATTGGATTTTGTCTGTACCAACCAGTAAGCGATCATGATAAGAGTATAATATATATAAACATTATAATATATGTGTGTTAATAAGCATAATAATAATATGTAACTTCTACTACAGGAATGACCAGATGTTTGCTGCAATTATGTGTAAAAAATATGTTCATATATCGGCAATCAGCCAAAATTAGTTGACCAATATCGGTATGTCGGGTCTCGGCAAAAATCCACTATTGTGCATCCTTATTTTATTCCACATGGTATAATAGAAGACAAGGTGCTTATTTCCTGTTGCACATAATTTTAACAGGACTGAGACTCTTCATTCATGCTAGCAGCTCTGTGAGGCTACATTTACTCACAGCAGTGCTTTGTGCTACATGCTTGGCCATAAAGTTCACTTTGTTTGTGTTGGTTTGTGTTTTAGTTGTCAATTAGCACTAAACACAAGGCCCAGGCTGATGGGAACACCACGAGTTTTACAGATCATAAAACCAAACTAAGGAAAACAAAGTGATTAGGAATGTTTTTCCAATCCATCTAATGTTGGGCTGTTTCTCAGTGTAAACGAGAACGTTGACCTGCTACTGGTGGCATCAATAAAGTCAGAGGATCACTGTCGTCATTGGGATGCGTCTTTCGGTGATCATAAGTTTCTCTCCAAAATTCCATAGCAACCCATTGCATAGTTGCTGAAATATTTATATCTTAGCCAAAATGATGGACCGACTTTGTGATCACTCCACTAGCTTGGCTGAAAAGTGAGTTTACTATACGTAACACATGCTGCTCTTACAGCTGTACCAGGACAGATTAACCCAATAACAGAACTATAACATAAGTTTAAAAAATAGCATGCGACTGCAACATAGAAGATTGACACCAAATGTGGGGGAACAATAAAAACTAAGATTTTATTTTTGGCTATTTCACAATCAGGGGCACCACTCATTCTGGAAAAATGAAAATCAAGGCATGGCTTCTCTTGCAATCCACACTCTGGATGACATAAGTCTACATTGTCTTGTGTGCTTTTACCCCTTTAAATGAAGTATAACAGAGTGCCAGAGCATAGCAGCTGATATGAAACTCCAGACCTGTAGCAAAACACTTTGGGGCTACTACTGTAAAGTTTCATTCTGACGCCGATTGTGTACAAATCAAAGGAATACAATTGAGCTATTTTCTTTTTTATATACCATAGTCTAAGACTGCAGCATTTCTGTCATTGTGTGCTTGACAGTTATATTTTTGTTGAACAAGCTTTGTTTCATCACTATGTATTAGAATATGAAGAATTCAAACTGTTATTCTAACCCATGGGCAGATTAGAGTCCTGCGAATTTATATGGAAATGAACATGTTTGGTGTCAAAACCCATCAAGAGTTTGTTGGCTGTAGTGGAAATTCACAAAGTTTTAAGAGTTGGTGAATCATGTTCCAGTAACATTCATTTGAATATTTTGTGCCAGTCATTGTCGGGGGTGTAATCCTCGAAGGATCATGAAAGCCTCACTCAAATAATGCTCTGGGGTATAAACTGTACTAGGGCAGAATATACCCGGGGTATAAAACAGGACAGCCCACTTTAACCCCGGGTACAGTCTGAGCAGGAGGTATATTGTGTATGGAGTCATTTATTCAATAAGATCTTTAGCAAAGGAAGGCAGAGGTGTGAAAATGAACAGCGAAAGAGCAAACACGCTAATATTATCAAAATAGATTTTATTCTAGACCTTGAGATCTGAGTGATATTACAACAGTCTGATCAGGAGGCTGCAGACTGCAACCATGTGAGTGAGAGAGAAAGAGAGTACAACATAGGTGAGGGAAAAGACAAAAAAAAAAATCTGCAAATTGGTATTTACATGTTCTGTGTGTTATAATACATCAACAGTTAAATCCAGATTCTATATTTTTTGTTCATTTTGAGTACGTAGCTACAAATAAATCAAAATTACAAAAGTTTTGATAAGTACAAAACCTTCAAGGGCTCTCCAACATAGCAAAGATAGAATTAACGTTAGTACTTTCGGTAGGAACAAAAAATAGCAAACACACTTGAATGCAGTGTAAAAAGCTTATCATCTAAAAACAAACCATTATAAAATACCATTCCACTGTCATAGACATCATTTGAAATAGTGTCTTTGTGATACAGTCCAATCACTGCTGACTGTATTAAAGCAAACGTCAAAATAGTCTATAGCTTCAGTACAAAATGTTTTTTTAAAACAAGTAACATTCGGAACAAAACATCTGAAATGTCCGACGACGTGTGCACCTATCAAGCCATTTAGATCTTGGATATGGCTGCGAGATGAGACCTGGAATGCCGTGAAGTTGGCTTGTTTCTACTTGACGCACCCGAGGAGTCAGACAAGACACTATATCTTATTAATCTGGAACTGGAACACTGCACACTTTCTGCATCAATTCTGATTCAGCCTTAAGAGCATTTTGAACATCGGATGTGTCTACGATGGCTTGAATAAACACACCTCCCTGTTTCTCCATTTTTAGTCTAAAGTGCAGGGGGGAAAAATCACCCCTCAAAGGGCCGCTCTTCTTTTTTTTTTTTTTTTATTATCTATGACTGTTTAATGGTATTTTATAAAAAAGAAAACCATTCCTCATGGTCACGACCCTCAGTGATGCTCAAAAACATCAAACTGTATTTCAAGTGTCTTCGAAAAGTTACTTTTAAATCCATCCTTAGCATAGGAGTGGCATAGAAAAGAATCCCCTGTAATAGCACAGATTTATATATATATATATTGATGTAACATGGTATCTGCATATAACTAATTCTAATTATATGCAGATACCATGTTAAATCAAGTCATATGCTGCTGCAAGGCTGCTTTTAACAACACAGACTTGCCTCAAAACGCCAACTCTGAACACTACAAACAAAAGCGCCGTCTATCCGTGCATAGGCCTGAATACAGCCTGTCTCCAGAGAGTATGTGCGTGAAGTGTGTGTGTGTGTGTGTGTGTGTGCATGTTTATGTGTGTTAGTGCTGGGAAACAACTGCCTGACAACAGCAAACCAAAGCAGGGACTGTAGTGTGTACTTGGATCGACACTGGACACGAAAGCTGCACAAGTTACAGAGTGAAAGTTTTGCAAACAGCTGCTCAACATGACAAACTGTAATCCGAACTTCAGCACTGTCACTTCAGCTGAGATGTTAGCTTGCAAAAGAAGCACTCACAGATCCTGTGCCTGCAGAGGAGGCGACACTCCAGATGATGTCCTGATGCATAATGACCAAGCAGGGGAAACAGGACACAATTAGACCGACTTAGTCTGATTATCATTCAGCATTGGTTAGCAACCAGCCGCAAATTGAGGAAACAAGCGCAATTACAACAATTAATTGTTCACGTCAGATGGATGCGAGCCGCTATGGGCCTGTTTTCCCAAATCTCTCCCTCAGCAAGCTGTTACTGTTACCTCACTACTGACACAAAAGCACGGCCGTCTATTCAGAACTGTAAGACACAGATCCAGGACGAGTTCAGTTTCAGTGATGGGAACCTGAAGCTGACTGCACATTATCTGCGTTGATGTCTTTCGGTTGCAAAGATTATCTTTCAGCCAAGAGATTTTGAATTCCTCGGGGCTCTATCTTAACCTGATGAATTGTGATCACCTGAAAACCATTTCTGAGGATAAAAGTTGCAAACAAAGGGCAGTCCACCCTCTGATTAACTGCTTTATACTTTGTTAAAAAAATGGCAAAAATGGAACAAACCTATTAGATAAAAATAGAGTTGACAAAACTAGAAATCATTTTCAGAGCTGTACATCTGCATTTTTAAAACCTTAAAGAGTGCAGACAAGAAAATGAATGGATCTCCCAATCGACAACTTTGAACATCCATTTTAAAAGACTCAACAACCCCTCTCTTCTCTCCCACCCCACATGTAATAGAAAACCTACAGAGATCAGTAAAATCCTAATTCAACACAACAATGTCCACAGGACACCAAATGCTGACATATGCAATATGCACACACCAACAGAGAACAAAAATCTTTACAATTCTGATACAAAGGATAAAAAGAGGAAAGCAAGAAGAATCCTGGTGTTTTGGTTCGCTTGTGATGGGTCCAACAAGTTTCTACTATGTGATAACAAAGAAATGTTTCTGGTCTGTGGAGCAACACAAACGTCCATACAGACCTGTTGTATGTCTGATGCATGTGCGTAAAAACTGTATGTGTGGTCCTTGTGTGTACGTATGAGGGAGGGAGCGCTCCAGATGGCTGTAACGGCAGGCCATGGCATCTGATGGGACTACAGCAGTGTGGCGGACAGGCAGGGACAGTCATTTTGGCTATGTACACATTCGTAGTCGGTCCATGGCTCCCCCAGTCGTATGTCATTTCCTCAGGTCTAGTACACAAACCTGCAAAACATGAAACCACAGACAGTTAAACATACCGATACTTTCTCTGCCACGCAAGTTTCAGTTTCTGCCACAGAGAAATTCTTACTGGCACAGAATGGCTAGACGCTTCATTTCTCATCAATGATTTTTGTGCCATTTTACACAGAAACCTTTAAGTTTCTTAAATTCAAATGAAACGCCTGTATGGCAAAGCAAGTTCAACATACCCAGGGTATCTTTTTGTTATCTGGCTTCGCTAAACCCAACAGCCATTGTCTTGCTTAGCGGTCACACAAAGCAGGTTACTTACTAAACCCATGGGCTATGAAACCAGCAATGAGCATATTCACATAAAAAGGAGCGATGTGAGCAACAGAACACAAATCGCAAACACAGACTGGTCTAGAACTGCATATTTCTCACAAACTATAATCCTGAACCACTATAAGGAATTTAAATCTGTAATACAGACTAAAAGCTGCAGCCAAAACCATTAAGGAAAGCTGGCAAAAAAGAGCAGACTGTGTGAATGTGAGTTACTAGGCTTATCAATAATACTGCCTCATATAAGGCACAATCTGAATACCTTCTTAATTATGTATAAGTTGTTTAGATTTAGGTTTCTTATTAAACATTTAGTTAATCTATCATTATGCAACACAAGACTGTATGACAAAATTACAGATGTAGTCCCTTTAGGCTATCAAAGAAAAAGACAATGATGTAAAGAATAAATAATTGAGGAATAAACATAAAACGATTTTCACGGCGGATGATTTTTTACTCCAAAAAATAATCCAGGACATTTAAAATGACATAAGGCAGGTATCACAGTTGGGGATCATGTCCTAGACAAGCTCTCCAAGGTGCTTGGAATAACCTTCCAGAAAGCTCCCTAAGAAAATGTTTCTAAGGGTTCAAAGGAGAACTGGCAGTTTTGTAAAGGCAAATTATGCTTACACCAACTACTGATCTGATTTAGTCGAAGTCAGTTAATCAATAGTCTTGCATAGCCACTTCATTATAATTCTGCTATAAGGGAAGAAACACTCTGGCTTGTTTTTTTATTTCTTTAACCCATCACAATTGTTTCGGATGGTGCCAAGCCCAGGATGCAGCAATGGTGCCCCTGCAAAATGAAGTCTTGGGGGGACTGTTTTAGTGGAACATTAGTACGCAGGGAGTCGAGCAAAGTCACTAACATAACTTAACAGACCTGCCTGATTGCAATCTTCACTAAAACTTTACATTTTCAGTGTGCCGGTTGCTGCTCGGAAGTTGTTGTTTCCTGTAGTGAAGGGGATTTTGAACAAGATAACGGTAAAAGGGTGGAAAAAAGCTGTGTGACGTGTGCAGAGGAAATGGTTGACTTATACCTGAAGTTTACATCTGATTTACAAACTGGTCACATTATTTTGAAAAGCATTCTTACTTTATCGTTGGTGGCTAAAACAGGCTAACCGCTGACTGTAAGGATGACCTAAATAGACCTTGTTTACAGCCGACATTTCCATTTGTCACAGCAGGGAAAGCACATGTGGAATTAATGACGGCTGCATTCCACTAACGGGAAGGTCCACTCCTTAACTGAGAGATTATTTCCATCTGTACTTTCCCCTAATGTGATAAAAAAGTCTACTGTGAAGAATGTCCATTACTTTTCTTTTGCCTCTCGTCAACTATACGTAGCCTGATCTCTATAAAAAAAAATAAAATAAAAAATAAAAAAGTACAGAAAACATGGCCGTGAACCGAGCGGCCGATTCTCGGCGTTCATTTCTGTGGTTGAAAGGAAACTTAACCAGATTAACACGATATAGCTACTGATTATCAACACTTTCATGCACTTATTGTTGTGACAAGGTGTTCAACCTGTTCAAAGCACACTTTAACAAGCAGCCTCTACTAACACAGTCCAAGTTTAATTTGTCCTATTTGTAAAAACACAAAAAAGGCTGATTTAACTTTTTAATTGCTTTTTACTGATAAAGATCTAGTCATTACAGGTCTAGGTTTAAAATAAACACTACACACAGATTTGTCAAGCCTGTAACTGATAAATGGGAACGTTTAAGTCAGGGCTCCAGACTGCGACCAAAGTGGACCTTTTTTTGAGAGTGCGGCAGTTGAAATTAGTTAACTACCGCGTTACCCACAGTTGGACACTTTCTGCATACTTTTATAACTTCGGTGTTATTTACGCTTAAAAATGCATTTTATTTTTATTTCTATTTGAACTCTCACACCTGTCTGAGCACCACAACCGCAGCCTGCAATGTGGGGCGTTTAGGGAACATTGAAAAAAGCATAGTGTCCATCTATGAAGCAAACTTGTAACTGGTAGGTCGCCGGTTTGAGCCTCCGGACTGGCAAGAGAGGCTGAGGTGGGAAAGTGAGAGCGACTGGAGTTAAAATGTCTGTTTAAACACAGTTTTCTGACTTCTGAAGCCTTCTCTTTGGGGCCAGGTCTAAACCTAGTCTATTGTTGTCTGGAACTAGAAGACACCAATTTGTTATCATTATTATATTTATTTCTTGTTGCTTTCATGAATAAGCTATAGGTTTCACAAATCTGAAAGTGGGTTTTAGTTTGCTTTAACTGGTAGATCTTACCTTTTACATTGAAACTGGATCGGTAAATGGGGAATCTGTCATCTATTATTGTAATTTAAGTTCCCCACAGCTTTATTCTTGCATTCAGAGGTCAGACAGAAAAACAGTTTATCTCCAATACTCTGTGATGAGACATCAACAGCTATGACTGAAGACTATCAGGACATATGCAAACAATTTCAGTTCACAATATTTGAAGTACACCTCAATTGAAGTGGGGTCAGCAGTCATTTTTCACAGGGAATATTTTCAGTATATTGCAATTAAAGAATTCTGCATCTCCTCCACCACTAATTTTCACATTTGAAGAGTCTGTTTTTCTTATTTTGGAAGCGCATGCTGTACCCACAAACCTTGGCTGGTTGCAGACTATTTTATTCACCAGTCCACAACTTTGTGCAGATACCATCATCCTGCAATTCTAACTTCATCTGGCCTTTGAATATTACTCGAACACATTCTTAGGTTTATTTGGAAAGAAAAAGAGACCTCGAGTAACATATTCAACCTTGCAGCTGCTGAGGGAGGAATATTATTGATCTGCTCAGTTAAGATCAGTGGTACTTTGGTGTAACTCAACCTTTGCAGCTAAATGGAAAGACAGAGTTTCCGTAATGGATAAACCAGTACAGTCGACTGGTTGGTCTCGACAGGACGAAAGAAACATTCCAATTACAGAATCAGAGTCTCTGTCTTTTTTATTAAGAAGTAGCTTGGGGGCAGTTAAACAATTCCAGCTTCATAGAGAGGATAAAGTACTAAGTTGGCCAGCAAACATAGCAAAATTCACATTAGCACAGATACATGCTAAGGACCCAACATGGCATTGCTGCTCTCTGTAGATTTACACCACACACAGATAATTTAGTAAGTTTCAGAATCTATGCCAATTATTTGAACTAAATAGACTAGATTTTTACAAGTACACCAACCCTAAAATGCTCTCTGTAATGATTTTCATGGATTCTTCTGAGGGTTAAAGTAACAAAGGGGATAAAGCCAAACTATACAGTGTTTATGTAGGGCCAGCAACTACCTCCTCAAGATTGTTTGGGTTGCATGTAAATAAAAAACTGTCAACAAATGCTGGTTTCAGGGAATTGCCCCTACAGTGGACCGTTACGACAGAAATTGTTAATCATTGAAACTCCATGGAGACTTGCACCCTACATCATCAGAAAGACGGGGGAAATACTGGAGGAAACAAAGGAAACAGCAAACCAATAAGCCCCACCTCCTTCTCTCTCTGTCTTACATTAGGCACCAATGCTTAAATCCCCTTAAACTGTACCTGTTTGACGGTACGATACAAGACCTCATGTTCCCTCCCTCACATATTTGCATAGCGGGAAATGTTTAAAACTAATTAATTTCAGCTTCTAGTTGTTGCAAAGATTTGACAGATTTTCATAATATTCCTGGACGACACACTGGTTCTAACATTTTTTTCATTAATAAATGCACCAAACTTGACAAGATGCCACGATGCATAGTCAAGAGACTGTCTTCAGTCTTTTGCAGAAGCCCCAGGGCAGTAATATCAGCGGCGAGTTCTCTTGTAGTTCACTCCACCACTTTTACTAACGGTTTCGCTCAAATTCACATCAAATCCTCAGAACCTTTCTGACTTTGGCTGAGAAGCATCCGTGAACTGTCTGCGAACAGATGGCCTTTGGAGCCCTTTCACTCTGCAGTGGCTTCTCTCTACCCACTAGGCCATAAATGCCTGACTGACAGAAAGTTGCAGTCACCTATCTCATCATGCTGCTTCTCGCTCGCTTGCTGTGTTTGGTCAAGCAGACCAACAGTCAAAAAATATAAAATCCAATAAATGTGAACAGGGGTCTGAATGTTTTCCACAAAATGTTAAGTAGTGTTTATCACAGGCTGCTAGTTGAGTGCTGAAAACTTAAGGTGGTTCATTTATTGAGCAGTAACTCACATTTCATGCACTAATGGCTCTATCTAGTGTCCCCTAATGGCACTGCAGCATCATCATTATATTTTTTATTCAGTTTTTGAGACCTTTTCTGCTCAGCTCAAGTTGCCCGAGTTGTCACAGTTGTGTGTTCAAATGTTGATCCCCAGTCTTCACAGTTCCCAGATAGCATTATTCACCACCCACAAACACACCAATTGCTGCATTAGCCATGAGTCTGATGACTGGATGCATCCGTGCTTTGAGTCACATCCGCGTCAGACTGGTCAAACAGGGACTCCCCGTGTCATGAGTCAAGCACTGAACTTAATTCTCCAGCAGAAGTTGGTCTGACCACAGTTTCAACCCTAATTTTGACTGAGGCATTTTATGGCGTCGGCTTACCCTTTAATACACAGGGCCGACATGCACGTTTCTCAGGTCAGCAAGCTGGTGTAAAAGTTGTACACACAGGACAGAGTGCATGTGGGTGGCTGCTACTTTCAGCAGTGATTATAATGTGGGTGACCAACTGCTCAGGCAGGAAACTCACCGATCCATCTGACGCGCTGGCTCCGACTTTGTCCCCTGTGGCGTTCCAGCACACCTCGAAGATCCCTCCTGTCCCTCGGTAGCTGTGGACTAAAGCACCCGTCTGAAGACACACACACAGAGATTGGTAACTCAAATTGATCAATGGCAGAGAATTTTATTTTCATATGTTGCTTTAGTTCAGTGTTTAGTGCCTATAAAAAGTATTCACCCCCACTTGGAAGTTTGCCCTTTTATTGCTTTTCAACACTGAATCATGGGAAATTTAATTTGGCTTTTTTGACAAGATTTAAAAAACAAAAGACTCTTTCTTGTTAAAGTGAAAACAGATTGTTTATACAGTCATGTCAATTAAAAATAGAAAATGTAAAATAAGTGATTGTATATGCAGTAGTTAAGATCGGAGACATTGAGCACACAAAAGCTGTTGCCCAGGTTCTTCACCAGTCGAAGCTTTGTGAGAGAGTGGCAAAGTGGAAGTAAATCTTGACTAAAGTTTGACAGAAGGCATGTGGTAGACTCTGAAGTCAACTGGAAGAAGGTTCTTTGGTCTGATCAGACCAAAATTGAGATTTTTGGCCACTGTACATTATTACAAACACACCATCCCCACTATGAAGCATGGTGGCAGCATCATGATGTGGAGATGCTTCTTGACAGTCAAGGAAGGTAGATGGTAAAATAAATGCAGCAAAAAATAGGAAAATCCCGGAGGACAACCTGATGAAGTTTGCAAGAGAACTGCGACTTAGGAGTAGATTTGTTTTCCCCAACAACCCAAAGCTACAAAGAAATGGTTTAAAGACAAGTAGGTGTGAATTCTAGTAGGAAAAAAAAATTATATTGACGATGATTCAATGTTGAAAAACAATAAATGGGTAAAACTTCCAAGGGGGGTGAATACTTTTTATAGGCACTGTAATTTGAAAGTATTATCCCAGACCTGAGTGTTCCAGATGTGGACACATTTGTCGAAGGAGCCACTGGCGAGGTGCCTGCCATCTGGGCTGAAGGCCACGCTGTAGACGGGCTCCTGGTGGCGGGTCAGTGTGTGGATACACACCCCACGCTCCACATCCCACAGACGCACTGTTGAGTCAAAGGATGCACTGGAGAAAGACAGAAAGAGAGGAGGATACAAAGTGAGCTAAGTATCATGTGTCCTGAGCCATGAACCACAGCTATAAAATACAGTGTGTCAGCTGGACATGACAGCTGCTAATTAACTGAAGCAAGCCGTTTACTGCACCTGTCTATAAAAGAATATCATCCTTTTCCTTTTAATATGCATCAACTATGCCCAAATCTGTGACAAAAACCTTACAAGCATTTAAAAGCCCTGCTAAATAAATTCAAATACTCAAGACATAGATAATGTGCAAATTCAGAGATGCACTGTGTGGAAACCAACATGGCACAACCGTTACATCTGAAAGATGAAGAAATGGAGAAGCATAGTCTTTCAATAATTCATTGCAGCTCTGTCAGTTCCATATAAACCATGATGATCTAATGAGTTGTTGAGGTGAAAAGCCCATTCTCATCCATTTGACCCTGTTATTTCAGGCTCAGCTGAGCCACTGTGGACAGGGTGCTAACTACAGTAGAGCCACAGGGAGCTTGGCTCCTCTTAATAAGACATGAGCTCCCCTGAAAATATGATTTGTGAAATTTTGTGTGGTCTATTTTTGTCATGCATTTCTATTTTTCTGTATCTTCATCATCATGCATACAATTAGGCTATTACTGATGTATGATTTATGCATTAGGGTGATTAATTTTGGAATCCCTTTAATAAAGAAACCAGCATGCATGCTGTTCTTGCCATCACCACTGAAGTGTGGCAACCTCACTTGGTTTAACTAAAAAAACAGTTTTATAGGCGTAAAACAAAACAAAGAACAAACCTAACCCTTTGTGGTGCTGAAAGCAGACAGCAGCAGCTACTTTTCACTAGTTGTCTTATTCTTATTATTCATATTCTTGACATCAAGTGTCAGAAGGAGGAACACGGATAAGGCCAGTGTTGCTTTGTACTCTTACCTGGCCAGCATGAGGTTGGCACTGGGGTTATTGGTCCCGGGGCCTGTGGGGCTCCACTTGATGGTATAGATTTCTTTACTGTGAGCCTGGAGGTCGTGAACACAGGAGTCCTGCTTCATACTCCAGATCTATACCAGAGAGGATGGAGGCAATAAAAAAAAAAAAAAAGCAGCGGTGAGTATGACTTGTAACAATGTACAGAAACAGCACATCAGAAATCAGAAATTGATTTGAGTAAGGACCACTTTGTGCTTTTGTGGACTATTAGGTGACACCACCTTGTTATGTGAACTGACCTTGAGTGTCATGTCATCAGAGCAGGAGGCCAGCAAGCTGCCAGTGGGATCCCACTTGATGGCGTTCACTTCATTCTAGCATGAATAAGATGTGAGTTAGACAAAACAAAAACAGCCCATGTGGTTGGTGTACTAAGCCAGAATGAATTTAGTAGAATAATGTACACATAACGTATATACACTTACACCAATGAAAAAGTATCTCAATGCTTACCAATAACTTAATAATTAAACCGTTTCCTGGTTTGTCACAGCAATTAGGGTGTTCTGACTACCCCAATTAGGGTAGTCAGAACAGCGTCTTAATGCACTTTGAGGGCAGTAAAACTCTGATCAGAAGCTACAGTCATCCAGTGCAACCCTTTACATTATCCAATAGGAATACATTTGGCCAGCGGAGCATTTCGGTTTCCCTCCCTGTGAGAAAACAGCGCTCACACCAAAGAGTCCTGACTTACCGTGTGTCCCTGGAAGGTCTTGACAGGTCTGTCCTGACCCAGCTTACACACATGGATGCACATGTCAGTGCTGCAGGAGGCAAATGTGTTATTGCTCTGCCAGTCTACGTCCAGAGCAGGAGCTGTTGGGAAGCAGAGACACAACTTAGGGCTAAAGCAGCAACGAATTATGGACACAAACTATGACACAGTAACATGAAAAAAAATTACCTGAAGCCAGAATTCTTATTGCCACATTTATTTCAAGTTAATTATATTTAAATAGCACCAAATCATAGCATAAGTCACCTCAGAGTCAAGACCATAGAATATTATAGGGTAAAACCCAACACTTCCGCCTGAAGTACTTTGTGACAGTTGGGAGGAGCAAATACTTTTTAACACCAGATATGAGTTACTTATAGCAACACTATGAGGTTAGAGGTGTGATTTCTCTATCCGTGCCATACTGCAACAAACCAAAAATGCAAAGCTGTTGTGCAAAACGTGTGAAGATAAGCTAGGTGGAAAAAGACAGGATCAAAGATAATAATGTGTATCATCGTCAAAACAAGCAGATCATAAAATAAACAACAACCGTATAAAATATCTACACCAACCAATACATGTACAGCAACACCTGTTACTATGTACAACTATGCAACTAAAGCAATTTAATGTATTTCTTTAAGTTATATTTATTTGTATTCTTAATAATTTGTCTGAAATGGAAAGAACCTTGAGTCAACTTCTGTGGTTTTGAATATCCTACATAAATTAGAGCCCGAACAATACACCGATCAGGCATAACATTATGATCACCTGCCTAATATTGTGTTGGTCAAAAATGCTCTGAACCATTGGACATGGACAAGAGGACCTCTCAGGGTGTCTTATGGGGTCTGGCACCAGGACGTTGGCAGTTGATCCTTTGGGTACTCTGGCTTGTGCAGTGGGGCCTCTGTCAATCCAACTTGTTCCACTGCATCCTGTTGATGCTTGATCAGAATGGGCTCTAGGAAGTTTGGAGGTCAAATCAACAACTTGTCATGTTCCTCAAGATGTTCC
>OMNN01040880.1:0-10886 GCA_900302755.1 Chromis chromis
GCGTGGCTGGCTCTGTGGAAATCACACTATTCTGCCTCTCACTTGTTTTTTATTTTATTAGTGATAAAATAAAAAACACCAAATAAAATATTTTTTCTGACCTCCACCCACAAGCTCCTCTATTTCGGTCTCCGTGAAATTACTTTTCCTTGTCTTCTCTGTCATGATCGAGCGTAAAATGCCATTGATCAGCAGCTTATTGACATGCAAAGACATTCATGAGGTACTTTGCATTGACCATTCATGGTAAAAATGTGGGTGTGTCGAGGGCGGGATCTGAGGTGAATCCATCTGCGCAATCTTCCAGGATGAAGTGTGATTTATAAAGCGAAAGTGCGTGCAGATGTGCTTACGCACGGCTTTATAAATCAGAACCCCTTTTGGCGTACGCCATTTTAAGCTTTTGGGCTTACGCACACTTCTAGTGTGGATCCTACGCAATGTTTTATAAATGAGGCCCCAGGTCTTTAGCACCTGTGAGATCATGTGACAACGAAAATGAGAAAACGAGAAAGGCGAAGGAATCCTGTATGTCCCTTACCGGCCAATGTATTTCAAGATGGCGCATGGATATGGAGCGTCTTCCACCGTTCTTGCATATATAAATGTAAAATTCCAAGCCAATAGTAACACTTCGAAATTATGGTGGTGGTGAATATTCATGAAAAAGGTCACATTTGTGAATGGGTAACATGTTTTTTCATAGGCAGCAACTGTAGAAGTTACTGACTGGGGCTTTAAGTGATTGTAATATAAAGACACCTGTATCTGGAACCTTTAGTCACTGGTGAGTCAGTACTTCTGGTTATAACTACACCATTAAGACAATAGAAAACCAAGCAACTCCATGAAAAGGTTATTGAAAAGCATAAGTCGGGAATGGATACAAGAAAATTTCAAAGTAACTAAATGTCCCTTGGCAATACATTTAAATCCATCATGAAGAAATGGCAGGAATATGTTTAAATCTGCCTAGAACAGGTCGTCCTCAAAAACTGTGCAAGAAAAAGACTAGTGAGGGAGGACACCAAGACGCCTATGACTCTTCTGATAGAGTTACAAGCTTCAGCAGCTGCAATGGAATAGACTGTGCGTACGACAACTTGGCCAGGTTCTGTACCAGTCAAAGCTAGAAAGGACAGTGGCAAAGAGGCACTGCACAAAATCACAAACACACCATCTCCTCCGGAAAGCATGGTGGTGGCAGCATCATGATGTTGGAATGCTACTTGGCAGCAGGCCTTCCAAAGGTTTGTATAGGTGGAGGGTAAAAAATAAGAATAAGCAAAGTATAGAGAAAATCCTGGAGGACAACTTGATGCTGGCTGCAAGAGAACTACAACTTGGGAGATTTGTTTTCGAGCAATACAATGACCGGAAGTATTCAGCTGAAGCTTCACAAAAACAACAAGGTGAATGTTCTAGAGTTACCATGACAGTTTGGCTGGATTTGAAAAGGGCTGTTCATTCATGATCCACATGCAACCTGACAGAGTTTGAGCAGCTTTGCAAAGAAGAATGGGTTAAAATTGCAGTGTCCAGATGTGATAGACTCGTTGAGGCCTATCCACACAAGCTCGAAGCTGTAATTGTGGTCAAAGGAGCATCTACTAAACACTGACTTACAATCCAATACAGAAAAATCAAATTTTAATGAATTTACATTACTTTGGAGAAATCTTTTTTTTTTTTTTTTTTTGCTTTGACATAAATCTTTTTTGCGATTTCAACTAAATTGACCATGATTCAACGTTGAAAAGCAAAACAAAAAGGGGGAAGCTTCCCAGGGTGTGATTACTTTTTATTGGCACTGTATATTCATAGTCAAGTAAAACAGATAAAGCATTTAACACTTTAACACCCATTCCACTGGGACAGGTATAACTACTTATAATGCATTCCCAAATAATGTTAATATGGTGGCACGATTAGACTTTTATCACAATGTAATTGTAGTCTCCTTAAAACCAAACAGCTTGGACGCATATGGCAGCAATACTGTATCTACTGTTCCATGGTGAAGAAATATCAAGCTGTTTTTGGCATATGCTTCACTGATATAAAACTTTCCCATTGCTCATAGTTCCATTCAAAATTTGAACTCAATGCCTTCCCAGGTATTTTTTTTTTTGCAACATCTTACCATGGGGTAGGTAAGCCATGTTCCATGATGTGAAATGGATGTTTCCATTTCAATGTTTTCTCCCTGCAGCCTCAGTCTCTTGGAGACAAAGCATGAAGAAACTTCCCATCTGTTATAATGCAGGAGTTTGACCTAATTTTTTCAAGAAAATATAATGATAACTGACAAGAAACCCAACAGAACTGATTTTAAAATAAACAACTGCTGTTGCTTTCAGTATCTGGCGAGAAGACATAAAGACACACAATGGATAATTACTGTACAAAACAAATATTCCAGTTTGGTGTCTGGAGTGTGTCACAGGAACAATAATGCACATTTTTTACTGACTTTCTATTAATACATATTTGCATTGAACTATTACCTCTAAGTAATAAAAGAGAAGACAGATGAAGAGTGAGATGGACTATGATAGAAGGACATTTAGTAAATCAAAGAACATAAATAAAAGTTTGAATGCCTTTAAAAAAAAAAAAAAAAAAGCATTTTGCAATACGTCTTACATTAAAATGTAAAATAAATAAATTGATTACATATAAAACACTTAAAAGTGCAGATATTTTCTAGTAGCATTTCTGGTACAAAAAAACAGCAGAAAATACAACTGTGTGCTTTTTGTACAGTGCATCTAATAGTCGTCCAGTCACTGCTTTTACGTAGCACATTTAAAACAGCAGCTGTTGAACTAAAGTACTCTGCAATAGAGAAATAAGATTTGAATTGCAAATTAACCTTAAAAGTTTCAATCCTAATGTTATAACACTATAATGTGGTTTATGGTGTGATTTTAGCCGAGTATATTGAATATTGCGGTTAAAACCCTACAAAATAATATGAAATAAAAAATGTAATTTAAATGAAATCATGATGTTAAGACCCTGCTGAGTGACTTATCAGTCACAATACTTAAAGCTGGTGTGTGTCATGAATTTAGTGCATGATTCGTGGATGAGAACAACAGCTTTTTAAAATTTTTATTCATGTTTTAAAGAATTTAGGACCAATTCCTGCACATGTCGGTATTTGTGTCTTTGCCTGTCACATGACCCTGATGGCCTTCTGCCCTTCAGTCTGTTGAGTGCCATCAGTTAGCATGGCAGTGCTGCAACTTCCTATGTCTGGGGCAAGACTGGCACAATCAGCAGTATTCACTTCCTAGTAAAAGCTTTTTCTAAATCACTGTGTGTGTACATTTTGCGGTCTTGTGGTTGTTGTCAGTTGTGCAGCTCAGCCTGAAATCTGTCATATTTAAACTGCTGTACGTGAGGTCAGTTTCCCAACCCTCCATATTTATATCCAGTCATGTTTCCTACAGCTGTGATTTTTCTACACATCTGGGTCTGATCAGGAACGAATCAAGCATGCATTCTCTTGGAGAGCAGCAGTTACACATGCTGCTTTTCAGTTTAGCACTAGTCAATCTCAGCGTCTTCTTGGTCTTTTTTTCTGTTTGAAGTTATAACTCAGGTTGGGCATAAGTTGATCAAAAGATCAATCACTTTTTAACTTATAGTACATTATAGATTGTATGTGTGCAGTTTCAGTTCCGCTTGTAATCCCACTTCTTTTATTGATGCTCCAAATATACATTAATCATTTGCACAAAGGTATAAAGAAATAGTATGTACAGCTGCTGATTTTCACGCAGACGCAAGCAAAGTTGCATTATGTTCACACACCATAATCCCTGTTAGTACCCTCCCAGACACACAGGAAGACGGGAATGAGGAGAGGAAATAAAAAAGAAGGTAACACAAGACTCCACTGAATTTCCATTTAAACCTCTCTGAGCCTCCTCAACACCCCTTGCCTCCACCCTACACATGCCTTCCCCTCTCTGTTGGTGTGCTGCTTTCCTCACCTCCCATGTCACCTCTTGACCTCTAAACCACCAGTCACTGCTCTCATTTTCCGCCAGACCACAAGCCCCCTTAAACACAGCTACTGTCTTGCTGGCACAGTCAAGATGATCACTTTTTTTTTCACCCTGTGGCGATAATGAAGTGGATGGAGAACAAACATCCTCACTGTGGGGCTTTACCTTCAGCAGCTCTTCTGAGTGAAAATAGCTCATCTTCACATAGCCTCTGGGGGAGCTATGGGGTTGAGGAAAAAGGTGATGGAAAGAAACCCCAGCGTTTGAAGGAAAACGTCAAGCTATTAACAGACACAGAGCTGTAACAGCTGTGGTCTGAAGTGGCTGCTTGATGCATGGGCTGGGTGAGGCTGAGCTGTGACCTCTGACCTCTACTAATGGTTGATCATCTTGTCATCATGACAAGTTAAAAGATGCAAAAAAAAAACTTCTTAGCACATAGAGAGAGTTGGAAAAAAAAACATCCAGGGTGGTCCTTGCTTGTGGTTTGTTTGTGGCTGTCTCTGCCTTTATGTATGCATGTTTTTGTGTATACATTTGCTTCGGCAGGCTTTCAAATTCGGTTCTCCTCAGGCAGTAGAAATGTGTGGGCCACACTTTGTTTTGACAGTGTAGGGTTTCTTTAGCTACTGCTCCTGCTGGTGTGCTGTTCAGTGTAGGTTCCAGCGGGTCTGCTTTCCATATGCTTATCCACGCTGACAAATCTAAAGCAGCTTACATCGAGGTGAATAGGGCGGTTGGTATAGCGAAAGAATACTGTCAGCTACAGTGTTTCCAGCTTTTATTGAGGATGAAACCACATTTGCTGTCATGCACCGTTAGGGTGCAAAGCATCATTGCATGATAAAAACTTTACTGAAATGGTCTAGCTATCACTGCTACAGCTTCTAGTTTGATTTCTTTGGTAGCTTTGTGATTGTTCTGCATTTCTAACTGCTGACTGAAGCGCATTCTTTCATTTTTCACGAGCCCCATGTGTCCAGTATGGGTGTGTTGACCGTCTGCATCAGAATGGGATTCATACACACACACACACGTCTACAGGTTCATCAATGGGTCCAACTGGCTCCTGGACTTTAGTTTCTACTGCTGAATGATGTCGGTAATTCCATCCTGGGCTCCAGTTTGTTGCTCACGTAAATGTTTTCCTAGCAACTGCTTTTGTTTGGGTTTTTGCTACAAATCAGTACTCATGTCTTGGATCTGGCATTTGCATCAGTGAATGACCTACAAAACACTACCTGGCTTACACGGCTGATCTTTCCACAAACGGATCCATTTATATTTCACAATTTACTGGAAGTTTTTTTTCACCTTGTGACAGATTAAAAAAAATGTTGTTTGCACTGACATAAATGTTAGTGTAAACTTTTGTAATTTTGACATAAATACATATATAACTGTACTGTGTAACAACGGCCATAGCCCCCTGTGTAGTTTTACAATAAATACAGTATGTTCACAACTGTGCTGAATAACGTATCAGGCATAACATTATGACCACCTGCCTAATATTGTGTTGGGCCCCCTAATGTGGTCAAAAACTGCTATGAACCATTGGGCATGGACAAGAGGACCTCTCAGGGTGTACTATGGAGTCTGGCACCAGGACGTTGGCAGTGGATCCTTTGGGTACTCTGGGTTGTGCAGTAGGGCCTCAAACAAACTTGTTCCACTGCATTTTGTTGATGCTTGATCAGAATGGGGTCTAGGAAGTTTGGAGGTCAAATCAACATCTTGGGCGATTGTCATGTTCCTCAAGATGTTCCTGATTGTTTGATGTTGTTGCCATGTGATGGTGTGCATTTTCCTGCAGGGGTCGGTCAGTGACATTTGGGACTTCCATTTGCATGAGGGAGTGTGTTTGTTCTGGGACAATGCTTATTTGGGTGTCTAAGTCTCATCAACACGGATGCCAAAATCCAAGGTTTTCCAGCAGAACACCACATAGTACCAATATGATCAATGTTATTCACTTCACCTGTCAGTGGTCATAATGTTGTGGCTGATCGGTATATACAGTATACTATATTATACAATCTTGTGTTGCCTAATGATAATTTTGCTAAAGGTTGAAGAAGAAATCTGCATTTAAGTAACCTATACATGATTGAAAAGTTACTCAGATTGTGTCTTATGTGGGGCAGAGATATTGATAAGCCTATTAACTCAGATTCACAAGGTTGGCTATATTGCCAGCTTGCATTCATGGTGTTGGCTACAGCAGCATTAACAGACAGCTGTGTTGCTTTTAGCCCGCATTATAACTTAAAGCTCCTCATTCTGGTTTAGGATTATAGTTTGTTCTCCTCTAAACCTGCCTGTGTCTATGATTGGTCATCTGTTGCCACTTCATGTGAACATGCTCATATCCAGGTTTAGAAAGCCTGGTTGACTTATCAAGTTGATAACCAGCTTCGTGGGACCACTTATTGTTAGCGAAGCCAGAGAAATAAAGATACCCTGGATATGTTGAACTTGCTTCACAGTAGAGGCCTCTGGTGGTGGCACCACAATTATGATTCAGCCTCCGGGTACTGTGAACGTCTCTACAAAGTTTCATGGTAATCCATCTGATTTCTGCCTGGACCACAGTATTGGTGGCATCGCCATTCGAACACTGCTACTGATTAGTCAGCTTCAAATAGTTTAGGTCCAGCTGGTAAAATGTGACGGATCATCAGCGTTTGATCACAGATGTCAAATTGTTTAACCAGGAAGGGCCTGATATGTCGAGCTGTAAAGAGAGCTGTCTCGAAAATGTTTAGTCATGTTGATGGTTCACCAGTAATCAGTGTGTGTGCGCGTGTGCGTGTGGCATTTGGAGTCCAGTCATGCGTTGAATGTGCCTGATATCAGGTTATAAATAGACTAACATGAACAGCAGACTACCTTCCATACTGTCCATTCACTCAGGAGGAGCAGCACATTTTGCCCTCAGCTTCAACCCCTGACAGGTTTATAGCAGCATCTTGTGATCCTAGAGGGGTGCCAGCTAACTTTGCCTCAGACTGCTTATGTAATGCGGTGAGTGAGGGCAGGGCAGCCTTCACTCCTGTAATACTGACAGAGTCACGTCTTTGTCACGTAACTTCTCCTACAGGGTGATCCATTTGGACTGTTGTCTTATTTTTAACCTTAAACACAGCTGTTAACATGTTTTTCTAGATGTCTTATTATAATCGTCTTGTGTTTAGGGTTAAGTAGGAGCTGCAAGGTTTTGATTCTAAACATCTATAATAGCTGATTATTGATGGCAATTTATGTATCAAAATTTTGAGAAAACCAATCTTCAATACTCCTGGAACCCATACCCTTACAATCATATCTTTTTATCCTTCTGTTTGTGTATGTATTTAAATAATCTAAATATTTTTAAAGCTTTGGACGGGGCTAGTTCTATCTCCTTGTTCCTGGTCTTTATTATTAGCTAAGTTGACTGGCTGCTGACTGTAGCCTTAGAGACGTCCAAGTGATATTGAACTTCTCATCTAACACTGCAATGGGTAAACAAATAAGCGTCTTTCCCAAAAGTCCCTCTTCAGTCATTGATTTAACTAACAAAAACTAATTTCTGTGTATCAAAGGTACATACTTAGATGTCTTTTCCATGCAGAGCGTGTGTTGAATCACTGCGCTTCCATTATGATCACTGAAAGTTGCTACACCAGACGTGTGGCCAGTGAATGCACCATCCATTTGGAAAACGTTGAAATAGATCAGTCTTCTGTTTACACTTTTAATACAGAAATGGGTCACAAAGTTCCTATAGTTTAAATGAAACTACTGGTTTACAGGAAATGACTGCTTTGGAACAGGGATTCAACTTCAGAGTCTTGATCAACCTGTCTGCATTTATTTGCAAGTATCAGCTGACGGTTGGTTAGTAACTTTACAATCTCTACTGTAGTCTATGTCTAACTACTCATATTGCACAAACTGGGTGAAAACGTAAAGTTTCACAGCACTGCACAGGGTCCAGAAACTCTTGTTTTGCCACAAACATACAATTATGTATACTTCAGTTCAACCCCTTTTAGTTGTCACTAAGATGATGCATTCTGCAGCACATTCGCTTCGCCAACAGACCACATACATTAATGCGTTGAGTGCAGCTCTGGAATTAGATGTGACTCTTCACCGTTGCTTCCTTTATAATGTGTGGATCTATGTAGTCCCTGCATCTCTCTTCACCCACCCCGCCTCACGTACTGCAGCTCGAGCACACCAGCTCACCTATGACTTTGCTCAAACTCTGTAAAACTACTGCACAATGGCAAGTTGAACAAACTGGAGTAATTCAGCCAAACATATTCGAACCAGAGAAGAATACTGAAAGCCCCGTCCAGCAAGTCGACAGGATTGGTTCCTTAGGTTTGTTTTGTATGAAACCCAGGAAGCGTGAATCTGTGTTTCAGAGACTGTCGTCGATACACTGCAGCATTAAGTTGGAAACATTCAGCCATGACACTGACTGCTGGTATTTGCGATTGAAAATGGTTTCTTGCATAAGAAAACACATCATATGGGCATGTTTACAAGGTAAAAAATGTGATTTTCTAATGAGGGGGTCTTTAAATATTTCTATTAAATAGTGATACTAACTCACTGCTAATCCTAATAGCTTTACTAGCTCTTGCCTGGTTCACTTTATAAGCTGCCATTAAAGGCAAGAAAAGATTTTTAAAACAGCTCAGATCAGAAAGGAACATGACATTGACAAGAAAATGTAACACCAGCATAAGTTTCAAAATAAGTCGCCTCTGAGCAGTGATGAAAACTCTGTACAAAAGTGAAGAACCTTCAGAGTGCGCCGCTGCGCCATGTGAAAGTCTGTATGTTAATTCCTATTTTTAACAGCTCCTCATGTTTCCAAGGACATGTGTGTTGCTTTATCACGTCTGAAGCTCTTAATGTGGCGCAAGTGTTCAAAACTCCTCAATAAAGGTTATCAATGATCCTGAAACAAGATAACAGTTAGAGAAGCTTCATAGTCGTCCAGTCCCACCAGTCAGACTGCAACTTGTTGATTGAGGCATTTATTTATATGTTTGCTGTACTTTGTAGCGCCGCCTGTGACGGTGTGTTTGCTGGTTTGCACCATGTGTTTGCTCTGACCTTGACACGCACACACACAAACAAACACACACACACATGAACACACGTATGCACACACAGACACACACACACCACGCCCTGTCCACCAGCCCCCTCCTCTGCCACCACTTGATCCCTGGGTTGGGGCTCTCTAAGATGTGTGTGCGCGCGTGTCTGTGTGTGTGTCTGTGTGTGTGTGTGTGTGTGTGTGTGTGTGTGTGTGTGTGTGTGTGTGTGTGTGTGTGTTGTGTGTGTGTGTGTGTGTGCGTTGCCGTGAATAACTTCCAGGCAGGCAGCCAGGAACTGTCATCTGCCAGTGCAACACTATCCATCCTGTCAATCTTGTTTTATAATTGTAACATTCTCATATTCTCCAGCTGAGCAGAGAGAAGTTTCCAACATAGTGAGACGCACACACATGATTTTTGTTTTTTACTGTCAACTGTACTCTCCTGCGTATTCACATCTTACACATCATGTATTTAAAAGCCTGTGAAGTAATAAACATGCCTTTAGGTTATAGTTATAGTAGTATAGTTGATTTGATTTAGTCTTTTTTCTACTATGTGTGTTGCTTGAAACATCTTTTTTGTCTTTCTTTATCTAACACATTTGTGATTTTTATCATTGCAATAAATTACCATGATTTTAATACATCAAACATGCTCTCTCTTTATCTTCATGGTTAATAAGCACAGCAGGCTAAAAGTGCTGCTTGTATTAATGATGCATGCAAGTTGTTTTCATTTTTCCTTCAGAAAATAGAGACTCAAGACTAAAACCATCATAAAAGAGACACTTGAATTTTCAAACCATAAACTTCACCTGTTCTGTGTTAAAATAAATGCAGCATAACCATTAGTTTAAGTGCATTACATCTGAAGTACTACATCAGTCTTCACCTTTATGAGTCTCCACCCAATAAACTTAATACTCAAGGACGACAACACAGAGCACACAGGTTTCCACCATCTCCTCTTTTCACACGCTTCAGAATGATAATTCAGCCAGCTCAATATTCACTTATGAATTTAATCCTGCTGGGACTTTGAGCTTAAGACAGTGATGTGAGGCGCACAGTTATCACAGGGATGGCATGAGCAATGACGTCTGCCAACTCATTTATCACCGGACACTCTCAGTGAGAGAGAGCAGATCCAGTTACAGAGGTTTCTATGGGCTCAACAATGGCCTGCTATAAATACACTCACAGAGGGTTTTCCACACTCGACAACACACCCACACACGTCCAAATACTGTGGCACAAATATACATGTGTGTCTACAACTCCTCTTAGAGCGGTTATTTTTGTCATAATCAGAGGCATACTGAGGGATTCTGCACTGGTGGTGAGATGCTCTGGAAAATAAATAAGATGAGAATATCTTTAGAGGGATGCGTGCACCTGTGTGTAGGCGTGTGTGCTTAAAAAGGTAGAAGACAGAAAGGAAGAAGGGCGGCCAAAGAAACACAGAAGCCTCCTCAGAGCACTAAACAGCTTCACGTAGTTATTTACAGCTCAGTCCATCAATAAACGACAGGTGCAGCATCCCCACAAACAAACCTATTAGCTTTCCTCCCACTGGAACAATATCATCTGCAGTAATCAGCTGCACTCAGACACACACACACACACACACACACACACACACACACACACACACACACAAACTATACAACCGTTGTGTTATTACGTAATCTTACATGACTTATTGCTCAAAGTTTCTGAATTCATGAATTTGATTTAATGCTCTTCATTAATATATAACT